>OU744337.1:55253441-55548441 GCA_916610165.2 Gymnosoma rotundatum
CTTACCCTTGATGTTTTGCATGTGTTCTGCAATCTATATTTTTTATAAAATTTGTTAAGAGACTCCTGTGCTTCTTCAGAAAGCTCTCCAATTGGCAAAGACTGGAACTCAATTATGTCTTTGCCATGCGCCAATATTTTATGGACGGTCGTGGTCAACTTCTTCTGTGGATATATTTCTGCTAAAAGAGATGCAGTTTTCTACGCATATTCTCCATATTTTGTAGAATTGGCATTTTCTTTGCAGTTTAAAACATCCAAGATCGTTCCCAATCTTTTAACGATTTGATTGTCAATTCCAGTGATTCTAGTTACTGCCTCATCATTTTCAAAAAATCTCCTAGAAGTGGGACAGTCTACTTTTAGTCCAACTTGTTTAAAAAAAAGCATCCTGTATTTGCTTCTTTCTGATTTTTCCTTATCCTTTATTGATGTATTTTCATCGAAGTTTTCTTCCTCCTGTGGTAGGGTATACACCAGTTTTAGCAAGAACTCCATATACCTAATCCTTGCGTGCAATGGTGACATTCCATATTCGTAATTCTCCTCATTTGTAGAATCGTTTAAATTACCTAAGTTCTTCTGACTGTTTTTGCAAATCGGGCATAAAATTGTTGATTTTGATCCTGTCAGTTCGTTTACGACTTTTCCGTCAACCATATTTTCCTTCTCCAATTTGCAGCTTTGTAGGCTTAATCTTGCTTATTTGTTCTTCAATGTCCTTCACCGTGGTCCTTATGAGTTCTGCCGATTCCCTTGCAAACTGAAACATTATTGGTCGGCAATAATGCACTGATGACGGACTTGGATTTCTCCAGTGTAGGGAAACATCAGATTTTAGCCGCAAAGGAACAACAAATGCCATAAACATATTTCCGTCCGATATTGTAGCGTCACCGGAAGATATCCTCTGCTTATTAACGCTTTGTCCGGATGATCCATCGCAGCCCCATTTGCTGGTCAATGTCAACTTCTCAGGAGGAATTTTCACCTCATTTTCAGGAAGAATCTCCAACAACCGTTTTACTGTATGGCTCATGAGATCCTGCAGATTAGCTTTCGCAGAGACAAAACGTCAGCGCCGTGTCGCGTTAAAGATGCCCGTAGTTTCTCATATTTCTCTTTGGAAAGTTCTAAGTCCATAAACAAGGCTAAGGCTTCTACGGAACCATACTTTTTAATGTGTGCGTTTGTGGGCGTGGGAATGCTCTCCTTAATCCTTTTTAGTCGCAGTGGGCTTGCATCAACAACAGATTTGGTTATCTGAGACCTAACGCTTTTACTATCCTTTGCGTATTTAATAGCTAGCGCGTCCGATAAATGGTTCGTGGTCAAGTCATTGGTGGCATCGGCAAGTTTCCTCTTTCTTGTGAAAATTGAACACTCCTCAATACTTTTTTTGGCCTTCCTTTTGCTCCTCTGGTTGATGTGGTAGGTTTATCTACTGCCAATATAGCCAGGATGGTGTCTTCATTAAGTCAGTCCTCGTATTTGGAGTTGAAGTTCTGAATGGTTCGATTAGATTTCACCCATTTTGCCTTAATATTTGCATTTATCAGATAAAAATTATTTCTTACAATTTCGGTTCCCTCAATATTTCCGTATAAGCTATCAAGTTCTTCTAAAGCAGCTTCCGTGAAAAACTTTGGTGTGGTTGACTTTCTAAAAAGTTCAAATAATTTTTAATTGTTCAACGCCATGTTTTCAGTACTTAAATTCTTTAATGGTTTCAGTAATTGTTGCGCCAACTTTCAGTCGTAGACTAGTCCAGGCATTGTGCTTATTTTGCAATATATAGGCGCTACCATGCCTAAAAATTTACTACTAAAAAAATTTAAACAAAAATTTACTACTAAAAAAAACTACTGTCAGTCAAAACATTTAAGGGATGGACGCCATACAAACGGATAGTTTTTAAATAGTAATTTACCAGTGGAAACACAAAGCAAACAGTTAATTTTTTTTATCATTATACATTTAATAAATACATCAATCAATACAAACAAAAAATATGGCGATTCGTTACCTATTTTTCGTGACATTATACCTGAAATCGCAACAAATTGACTAAAAATTGTGTATTTTTTTGAAAAACGAAAGTCGGTCACCTTTGAACGGTTATATCTTCTAAACTAAAAATGTGATATTATTAAGAGTGGCATATTCGAAATCGTTGAAAAGTTTCCTATAACATGGGTTTATTCAAAACTTCGTAGGCGCTCATAAAAATTTTGGTTTTTGCAACCTCGTTTGCTCTACGGGCGCAACTGTGCATCGTGGAAAATATTTACAATTCACAAAAAACACATAATTTATAAGTGTAATTAAACTAAGTTTTTTTTTTTTTTTTTTTTTTTTTTTAATTATTATTTTATTAAAATTTAAATAATCAAATTACCCATAGGACATTAAAGGGGCCAGCTGGCAATAGCATTGCGTACAAAGACTTATACCCTGTTCAGACATACGTTTTAATTTAGACAATTAAAATTTTAATTGAGTAATTAATTTTGGTGTTCACACATATCCAATTTAATTTACTTAATTAAAATTTGACAGTAGAATATAGTTCTGTTCAATAACAAGAAGTTGTTACTAATTGTTATTGGAAGTGTTTACTTCAGTACTTAAAAAGAAGAAGCGAAAGAGTAAAAAAGAGTATAAGATGTGAATGTTAATAAATTTGTTACTACTTTTATTACTGGCAAGAACAGAATAGCTGATTCTTGTTCTGTTTTACAAAATAAGTTAATAAATATTAAGTACTTTGAACTGAAAGTGTTTATTAGCACTCTACAAGAAAATATTTACATCACATCGTTGCTAGACTAAAATGGTGTGGCTTTTTTTGCCATAATTTGTATGGCGATTTCAAAACCGAATATCTGCAGCTAAAATTTTTTACAACCACACAGCACAAAATATGCATAATATTTATAGTTTTCGGTTTTAAATACAAAATATTTTGAATTGAAGCTAACGTATGTATAATTGTTAGATGCATAATATTTATAGTTTTTGGTTTTAAATACAAAATATTTTGAATTGAAGCTAACGTATGTATAATTGTTAGAAGAAATCTGAGAAAACTATATATAAGTAAACGCCAGGATAATAAAACAATAAACCAAAGAAATAGAATAAAATAAACTAAAAGTTTAACATAAAAAAAAAAAACAGAAAAATTTTGGCAATTTTGCAAAATATTCGAAAAAAGCTGTTCACAGTCAATGACAAAGCTCTTGCAAATACAAAATGCTTTAAGCATCGAACACCGCTTTTTTTACTGTTTTAGATATTTATTTTTATGGTTGTTTGTTATTATCGTCAGTTCGCTTTTATTTTGCTATTTTTTCCAGAAATGTGTTTATTCCTTTTGTTTTTATTTGGAATAGTAATGTTGTTAATTTATATTTTACTCTACCGTTGCTAGTTTCTTCCGGAAATTTATTGAACAGAACTAATTTTTACATCAGAAATTTGTGTTAGTAAATTTGGAAGAATAAAGAAAAGTTCGGCTTTAAAAGAAAGTTTGCTTGTTTTTATTTGATACAGTGGAGGCTCGAAAAAGTTAAGTCACAGAAAAGTTAAGTATATGGAAAAGTTAAGCAGCTTTTATTGACCACGCGTGACTCTAAAAAGTTAAGTGATTCTTAACTTTTTTGAGACAATTGTTTTTAATATTGTTTTCTGTTTCCAAGATCATTTTAACTTCTCACATTTCAATCAACAATACGTACATATGTATGCATGCGTAGCAAAAAACTGCATATAGTTACCGTTATAATTTTTGAAAATACTATTTTGTTCTTTTGCTCTTATTAGTTAAAGAAAAATAGTCGTGGAATTAGCATTGTTTTGATCGCAAAAATGTTAACAGTAAAGAAACAAAAAAGGTTGTCAGTCGCCGAAAAATGCAAGATTTAAAAAAATTAAATGAAGGTGTTCTGGCTAATCGATTGGCCAAGGATTTCCAGATTTCTGAAGCAGCAATTTCGAAAACTAAAAAAAATAAAGCAAACATTTATGCAGCAGTGTCAAATACGTATGAAGAAGTTAAATCAAAAACTCTACATAAGGCAGAATACATCGATTTGGAGAAGCAACTATACAAATGGTTTTTAGATCAACGCGAAAGGAACTGTCCAATAAGTGGTCCCATTTTAAAAGCTAAGGCTAAAGAACTTTTTGAGCAAATTTATCCAGATAAAAATAGAGATGACTTTAGGGCAAGTCAAGGCTGGTTTACAAAATTCAAGCGTCGGTATGGAATACGTATTCTTAAGGTCTGTGGTGAAATTTTATCTAGCGACATGTCAGCAATCGGACCATTTGTTAATGCTTTGCGGGCAAAGATGCAAGAAATGGAGATCACAAATGAGCAACTGTACAACGCTGATGAGTCCGGCCTCTTTTTCCGATGCATTCCTGATAAAACCTATGTTTCTATTTGTGAAAAAACTGCACCAGGCCGAAAAATACGCAAAGATAGAATAACTTTTATGTTATGCGCTAATGCAGAAGGATCACACAAACTTAAACCGCTTGTAATAGGGAAGGCGGCAAAGCCGAGATGCTTTTCGAACTTTAAAAATCCACTGGATTACGATCATTCAGCAAATGCCTGGATGACTTCTAAAATTTTTTACACGTGGTTTCATGAAAAGTTTGTAAAAGAAGTAAGAAATATTTTTTTTGCCTTAACTTATTAAAAAATTAAATATTTTTCCATTTGTTTCAATAGGTACGTCGCTTTAGCTTTAAAAACAACTTGCCTTCAAAGGCCATTTTATTACTGGATAATTGTACAGCGCATTTGCCCATTGAAGAGCTTCGCTCTGATGACGGGAACATTATTTGCATGCTTTTTCCACCAAATGCCACAGCAGCAATTCAACCAATGGACCAAAATCCAATAAAAGTCACAAAGCTTTGCTATCGTAATCAGTTATTGGCATCTATTGTGGCACAAAAGAGTTTACCGATTAACGAATTATTGAAGAAACACGATCTTCGTAGTGCGATTTTGCTATTGAAAATAGCATGGGATGAGTGCTCTCAAAGCGTTTTACAAAAAGCATGGCATAAGTTACTGAATTGGGATACTTTTCAGTATGATAACGAGGACGATATACCTTTATCAGTGCTATTTGCTTCTAATCCTTTTTATAATCGTCAACTCGAAGAAAATCAACAGTTATTGACGACACTTGCACCTGACTGTATTCTATCAAGAGAAGATATTAATGCGTGGAATGCCGATAATCTTGATGATAATGAATCGGACACAGGCACGGATCAAGAGGATGACAATGTGGCCGAAGCTTCAGAGTTCGTGCCATATCATGATGCAATATGCGCAGTTAATACCTTGATCAAATGGAATGAGTACAATGCGAAATTCTCCGACAAACATATTTCACAGCTCTTCCAGCTACGATCCGATATCGTAAAATGGCATTCAGATAAAAAGCTCCATCAAAATAAAGTTACTGATTATTTTGCCGCAACAAATACCAACTAATCGTAGTGTTAAAAAGTATGTACATAATATATAATAAGTAATAATAATATATATAAAACAGTATATACATATGTACATATATATACTTATGTATAATTCCAGTTTGAAACTAAATAAACAATGAAAAAATATATTTGTTTTACATATAACCATATGCAGTTTTCATACTACGGAAAAGTTAAGATTTCGGAAAAGTTAATCACCCCGAAAACAAACTACTTAACTTTTTCGAGCCTCCACTGTATATGGAACTCTTCCAGTTTGTACGATCAAGTTTTGACTGCACGCTAGCTTTGAATTTCCATTAAATATTCAAAAATTTTTCATTTCATATAATTTGAAAATATTTTATTTTTCATTTTTATGGCATTTAGTTTTGTCATTTTATAAAATTTTCTCTCACTGAACACACTTCACAAGGGTTGTATGAGGAAACTTAATCAGTTATCGACTTAATTAAGTACTAATTGAAAAATTTTTTAATTAATTTCTTATATGGTAAATTAAATTCAATTAGGGACTTAGTTGCGTAAATTCCTTTATTGCGCAATTAAAATTTATGTCTGAACAGGGTATTATAAACTATATTGTTAAAAAAAAAGTATATAAGAAAAGAAAAATTTCAATATGAATAAACGTATAAGTAATTATCTATTACATAATTTATGAGGATACATTAAAATGTTTCAATTACATAGAAGCATTTCAATATCTTGAAGTAAATAATGTTTCAAGGCAACTTTAAACAATGAGATTTGTTGTATATTTTTCAAATTTGATGGGAGGTGATTAAACTCATAACAACCAGCATGTTCGATCTTTTGTTTAGTAGTTTCTAGTCGACGTCTTTTCACCAGAAGATTGGCGCTGGATCTAGTATTAAGGTTAGTGTGATTTGTCCTAAATTTTATAGCATGATGTCTCATTTTATGTACAGCCTTGAACATGTACATTATTATTTGCATTTTGTACAGGCCATAAATTGGTAAAACAGTTTTAGCAATTTCTTTGTATAGAGATAACGTTGAATATAAAACCGGTAGGTTGAACACAGCTTTTAATGCTTTGTTTTGAAAGATTTGTAGTGCTTTGAACTCTGATGTCTTTTTATATGCATAGATCACAGGCAAGGAAGTCAAATGGCTACGGATTAGTGCGTTGTATAATAAAAGCTTAGTCTTTTTATCAAAGTGGTTTTTAAATTTGTGTAGAATTCCAATTGCTGGAGCTATTTTCCTTTTTAAAATTTGGATGTGTTTATTTCATGATAAATTATTCTAGAAGTTAATCCCCAAGCATTTTAAAGAGTCACAATCTTGAATTTCTACATCACCAACAGAAACACTGAAGGTCGGAGTATTTCTTGATGTGTAAGGTCTAAACCTTATTAATTTAGTTTTATCTCTGTTTAGCGACAACCTGTTAAAACGTACATATTCCAGCAGCACAATAGCATCTTGTTCAATTTGCGATTTCAGTATCAGGTCATGATTGTACGGATAAAAAAGGCGTATGTCATCCGCGTACATTACTAGCTTCCCATATAGTTTGAGGTTTGATATGTCATTTAAAAATATTGTGAATAATAAGGGACCTAGAACAATTCCCTGAGGCACGCCATATTCAACAGTTTTTACATTTCCTTTCGCGTTATTTATTTCTACATATTGTAATCTATTGGATAGGTAACTTTTAATCAAATTACATTGACGTAAAGTATTGAAGAAATTAAAATTATCCCCCGGTAGTTTAGTTATTCCTTCATTAAGAACTTTCGGTATTTGGGTGAAATATTTATTTAATGCGTTACATTTTTGGTTATCGTCCAAAAGGATATCGCCGTTTTTATTCTTTAATAGAAGAGGTTGTTTTTTATTCCTTCCTAGGGTTTCATTTAAAAATTCAGCACTTTTTAGGGTTACTCTGAAGATTGTTAAGACTATTTTGATAATAGCTATTCATACAAATCTTACTAGCTTTTTTCAGGATTTTGCTTAACCGTTTTAATTTGTATTCAACATCTGGATATTTACCTTTTTTCCTGCTTATTTCAAGAAGATTTTCTTTTAGTTTTATTAGAGATCGAAGTCGTTCATTTATCTAAGGCGTTACTCGAACATTTGTTTGGAGTTTTTCTATTTTTTTCAACTGTAGATTCTCTGATACAATCAGTTAATGTACTCGTTAATATTGACAAATCATTTGATGAGTTTCCTGTTTGATGCAATAAGTTGACTTTATTCTGAATATGTGCATGTAACAACATATAGTTGCAGACTTTGAAACGTTTTTCCGTTCATTCTGAAACTTTTACAATACTTTCCACTTTACATGAAAGTATATTATGATCACTGATTTCACATTCAATGGAATCAATAACAAGGCTGCTGGAAATGTTGCTGTATATGTGATCAATTGATTTGCTGCTTGCTGGACGTGTTATAATGTTGTGGCAATTTATAAAGTCATATTGCTGTAGAATATTTGAAAGATCTGAAAATAAGGACACATCAGAACAATCTATATTTGAATCACCAGTTATAATTGCAGGTAACCGAGAGTTGACATTCAAAATATTTTCAATACAATCATAAAATGTATTTGTAGCACACTTTTGTGAACGGTAAAATGTAAAAGTTTTAAGTGATTTCCCATTTATTTTGAAATTTTTTAAGGATACTTGAATTGCTTCGATAAAATGTTTGCTTTCACAGTATTCAACAACATATTGTAGACTATCTCTTATATAAAGCGATGTTCCACCGTATCCGTCATTTCTGTTGCAATGAATTACATTGTAACCTGGAATGTTGTAAATTTGTTCATATTCTGACAGAAACCACGTCTCCTGAACTGCTAATATATTGGGCAAAGTATCAAAACTTAAAAACTTTTCATGATGATTCTATATTAGTGAAATATTTGTTTATCGAGTTTATAAGAAAAAAAAGAACAATAATCGATTTTAGCTAAAAAAAAAAAATTGAGGGTCTTCATCTTTCATAAGAATCATCTGTCTGTTCATACTCTGATCTCGACCTTCGCGCGTTATGCGTTGTTGCTTCCATAAGTAAAGCATCTACATCTTCTACTTTTCTGATGAGTTGAGGTTTGCCGAGAGTGGTTTTTTTGCGTGAATTTTACCTCCACATGTATAGATAGAATGGTAGCCAACAGGTTTTAAAGTCTTCGCATAATTAAAAAGTTCAAGCGATTCTCTACTCAAAAAATCGTTTACAAAAATAGTTTTTGTTTTTTTAATTTTCTCTAAACTTAGACTTGACAGCCACAAAACTTGTACCATTTTCGAGTTGAACTTAACAACGATAGTTTGCTTAGGATTAGACAGATTTTTCTTTTTTAAAAAATAAGCTTCTTCTATATTTGTTTCCTGCATATCCACACCAATATTTTTAGAAAAGTTGATAACCGCCGCCGCTGCACAAACACCCTTTTCAACAATTACTCCACTAATTAAACAATAATTTTTTACACGCTGATCGTTTAACATTTTAACTGTATTCTTTAAAGTGACAATTTCGTTTTTTAATTTCTGGTTTCCCTTTTCAATAGCTTGTAGCTTTTTGGTATTATTACTTATGCTTTTTAAGACTTCATCAAATTTTGATGACATCAAATTCATTGTGTTTTGCATTTCAGTCAGCTGATCAAGTTTCAGAAGCTGTGCTTTTATAACTTGCACTTCTTTCCTAACTGTAACATTTCGGTTATCTTTCGTACAACACAGATGACAAATGAATTCATCCTCATTGCTTTTTAATAGACTTTCGTACTCTCGTTTATCTAATTTTGTACACATAAAATGAAAGATCTTCCCACATTTATCACATTCTATACTATTTTCGTTTTCTTCCTTAACATCCATTTTGCAATGGGCACAAATTGTTTTTTGATTTATAACTCCTCTACGGGTCGCACCAGGCATATTTATATAAATTTATGCTACTTGTATAATATATACATATATGTACTTTAAATATTTATTGCATTAATAATAAAGATCTATAACAAAATATGAAGGTTTCTGCAACTTTACTATCAACTTCTTTTCACTTCTTCTTTCGACTTTTTTAAGAGAAAACTAAGAAAATATAAATAAAGAAAGGCGAATACGCGTCCAAAAAATATATTTTTTTCTCTTAACGAAGTGTTGAATTATTAATTCTCGTGGGTTATGTAGAAAACTCCCTCGAGCACAAGAACTACGCCATGGTAGCCTTCATGGACATTGAATGGGCTATCAACAATATCGACCCGACTACGATCCCTCTGGCCCTCAGAGAGTTGGGGTCGACCTGTCGATAATCGGGTTCGTAACACGCATGCTGAATTGCAGGATAATAACGTCCACTTCCGGCACGGCGAGTGTCAGTAGGATGGCGGTAAAGGCACATAACAGGGCTGAGTTCTGTCTGTTCTGTTGTGGAATGTTGCGATTAATGGACTGCTTGTGGAACTAGATTCCATGTGCCTTAAGACTGTCGCCTACGCGGATGACGTGGCGATGGCAGTGTCTGGGATACACGCCGATATGGTGTCACAAAGGTTGGAAACAGCACTCAGGGCAATCTGCACCTGGCGGCGGCGGAGCGGACTGTTTGTCAATCCAACCAAAACGGAACTTATTCTCTTTTCTAGGAAATATAACTTCCTTCTTTTGGTTTACCTAGACTGAATCGGGTTCCACTTAATCTATCCAACAGGGGTGTAAATTGGCTTCTTGATTAGGTGATTAGGCCGATTTTGCTCTACAAAGCTCTTGTCTGGTGGAAGGCACTGGACTCTGCAGCGAATGTCTCTATCTTGGAGAAGGAGCAGCCTTATACATCTTTACTAAGGCCAATTTTAGAATATGGGTCCGTTGTTTGGGACCCACAGTATATCGTGCATAGTAATAAAATTGAGTCTGTTCAAAAATAATTTCTGTTATTTTGCATACAAAATATGTACCGAAGTAATTTTTCCAATTTACCGTCATATAAAACCAGACTTGCTGAAATTGGGATCTCTATAAAGCCATAGAAATATGCTTAATGTTACGTTTTTGTTTAATTTGATTACTGGATATGTTTGTTCGGAATTCCTTATGGGAAACTTATACTTTAACATTCCTGTACGTCCAACCAGAAATTTTTAACCAATTCACATTCAATTTGTTAGCCAAAATTATGCCATTGATGAGCCCTTTAGCAGATTTTTTTGCGATTTTAACAATATTTATAGTTTTGATTTTTCTTTAAATGTAAACAGTATTAAACGCAATATATATTGTTTTTAAATACTTAATGTAAATGTAATTTAATGTTTTTAATTGTAGAAAACCAAATGTATGTAAATCAGTCTGTAAGAATTTTTTTTCCATAGACTCAGTAAATAAAAAATGTGCTGCGCAGTGTTGCGATCTTGATGAACCATAAATCATGGGGACATGGACATGCTAGCGTACTTCGGATCACGGATGTTATTCCTGATCTTGTGGATTACTGCACCCCAGAACCCTCCCTCAGAAGGAGATTTCTCTTTAACCTAACGGAGGGCCACATTGACGAATTCGGGATAAGGATGATCTTCAGACTCGCAAATGACTGTAGTGTTTTACAGGTGGAAATATCTGCTATCAGAAAGGCGGTGTGCTGGTTGAGGTACTGTAACATATTGAACAGGGATATTTTCATTTGTTCCGACAGCAAATCAGCAATTGCGTGCCTCAAAGGTGTGTTTACCACATCTAAATTTGTCTCTAAATGCTGGACTTCCCTTAACGGGATAGCGGAGGTTTCGACAGTCACCCGAAAGTGGATGAGGGGACATGGGACCTTTGTCAATGCCCTGCGCTGGGCTGTATACGGCTGAGATATCTCGGTCAGCGGCACTATGAGTGCCTATCTGATATATCGGCAATGGATCCAGGTAGGATTAGTTCCTTCTTAAGGTACAGTGGGTGGTTTACAGGCCCACAACCGGACACTGTGACTCATTCAGGGGATGAGCGCACACTTTGGTCGACGGATATCTCTTTATTTTTCTTGGACCTTCTCCATATTCTCAGCCCCGCGGTATTTTGTCTTTCCCTCTCTGTCTTTCTCATCTCTTCATCCCCAGTTCTCTTTTTCTTTCTTTCTCTAATTCCTACCTCTGTTTCTTCTTCTCTCTCCCTTCTAACAACAACACAAAGGGACCAATCATTGGATCCAAGTGGGCTGTGATAACACGGCTATCTGCCTGACCTAACTTAAACCTGGGGTGGAATCGTTACATCCGTGTTCGTATCGACAAACATACGATTGTAAACGGGTCGTAATTTTTTGAATGATTCACAATAGTTTTGAAATTAAAAAATTCTAGAGCTAATTAAAGAGTATTCAGGCTGGTCAATTTTTCAAATTTTGTTGTTTCCAAAGGTCAAAACTGATTTTTTGCCTATAGCGCTCGATTCAAGGACTGCTGCTTCAGTTAACACTTCTTCACTTGGCACCAGCAGCTTTTCTTCATAAAGGCCTCCTTCATTCTGGTTTTTCAATTAAAAATATACTTTTTTCTTAGCTTGATACCTATTTTTGATCAGCCTTAAGCACAAAATTATAAATAAAAATCTTTCTTGCAAAAATATAAATTGCGAATTTTCTATTAGAAAATTCTAACATCATTAACTGGTGGTACTACTGCGTTCATACACTTGGAAAGCTCATCCCATAGTCTGTTAGTAGTAGATTTTAATATGCCCAATTAGGAAGCATGTTTTTTGCCAAATTTTTGTGTTCATTTATGAATCTTAGATTTTACCTATTGTAATAATAACTTTATCATAAACTAAAATTAAATTTGTTTATATCGCACTTTTTTTTAGCGAATTTGTTGCATTTTTCATCTTATTCGAACAAAGTTTTGTTAACGTATGACAGTTCGTAAAAAATGTACGTTCATGTATACGATAACGTATGTTATAGTCTCCGTTATTGTTAATTACCATCCGTTAACGTATGTCATAATCCGCAAAACGTATTTTTACGATACGTGTTGTACGTTCACGGATGTAACGATTCCACCCCTGTTCTAAAAATTATTACATTTGATTTGTAGTAGAAAGTTATTAGCAACGTTGCTCACTCCTTTGTTTCCTAATAACGATGGATCAAAAATAATAGTCGCTTGTGAAAAAGGACTCTTGATCCTGTCAAATGTCCTTTATAAAAATAATGCAATACGTCCTTAAAAAATGGCAATCATTCAAATGAACGAGTAAAGAATGACGGTCAATAATAAATTAACTATAAAACTAATAAGATTATATCATAACACGCTAACGCAAGCACCGTTAAACGCTTTTCGAATATTTAATTATAAAACAGAACTTAAAAATCAAAACTACTTATAATTTATAAAAGACAAAATCCTGCATATTAAACACGAGATAATTGCTTCAAAGTATTACATGCTTAAGTAGAAGCACATAAATAAAAGAATAAGGCAGCACTAATGGAAAATTATTAAGTTAAAAAATAAATAATAACTATAAATAACACAGTGAGACAAAAAAAAAGGAGTAAAAATTCCTGGAATCTTATACCATTTTACTGGTAGGTACTGTCCAGTACAACAACAGTCTGTTTTTTGGATTTTTAAAACACCCCCAAAATCTTGAGTTATATGGCGTTCACACTTATGTGTTTAAGCAAGTTTTACAATACAAATACAAGCATATTTTAAAGACAATAATTTGCAATTATATTTTACATGTTATTTTTGCTTTATGGAAAATTATTTAAATATTGTGGGCCTAATAAATTCCCAACTGTTTTGCGAAATTCTAGCAAACGTGCACAAACTTTGTGTATTCTTAAGGATCCTCTTCGGAGGAGGATACCAACTCTTTTTTTTTCCAGTAATATTGTAGTCCGAAATTGTGTTTGTTATTTTTGCAAACATCTCAATTTGTTGCAAAGTACTTGAAGTTTTTTTCGATTAACCCGAAAACAGTTTTTAATCCCTTCTTCACTTAACTTTTGGTAACAAAAATTAATTCTTCTGATAATAGTAGAAGCCATTTATTTTAAATTTCTAAAAATCTTTTTTAGAAAGAAAATTTATTTTACAAATGTTTGCGAACGTTTTCCAAAGAAAAGAAGAAAAATTAGACGCTAGCAGAATGCAATGCAGCACTCTCTGGACCGCTACATCCCTCATCAGCATTCTGCGGATCTATCTACCTTAGTAGTTGTAAACATCATATTTTTAACCAACTCACTTTGTAAATAAGAATACGAGATATATTTATATCAATATTAATTTGGTTAGACGAATTTTTACACACAAACAAACGTATTTCTTCACTGTTCTCGCTGCATTTCGTCTTTTACATTTGTTTTTGCTTTTGTTCCACTCATCGATTAAACACGAATGCAATTTTCATTTTAAGTATTTACTTGTTTACTCACAACATTATAGATGCTGTTTCAGTGTGATATTGATTGTTATGAAAAAAAGTTTTATGAGATTATTAAAAGTTCAACACCACAATTTTTGGTGAGTCTGTTCAATTTTACACACTCCTCATGAAATGTGCAAATCTTTATTTATTTTTGAAAAATCATTTTTGTATGTGGAATCGGTTACCCATTAATTTAAAAATGTTTTCTGCATCCTTTGCTGTGTATCGGAAAAAATGACTTCAATATAATAATCATAATCAAAATACTTTTTAATTTAATTGCAATTAAGTACTTTTCGCCGATATAGATGGACGTTCAAATTTATGAAATTATTAATGAATTTTGCAACCACTTGGTAGTGTTATAGATTGAAGGGCTAGTGTTCGAATATTAGTAATGGAATGATTTTATACATGGATGATATATAGAAAATTATTGTATTTTTAACCGACTTAAAAAAAGAAGGAGGTTATACAATTCGGCTGAATGTTGCTTTTTTATATTTGTGCCTCCAGAACTCAGTAATTTCTGATCCGATTTTGAAAATTTTTGATAATATGATAGATTACGCTAACAGATTGGTCCTGTTTTAAAAACAGTTCATAATCTTAAAAATTAAAGGGTATCCCCATTATGAACTGTAAAGGGCGATTCTGTAAAATTTAAAATGACTGCTTATTACCATGGCTCCCAAAAACAAAAAATTATACAAACATAAATCTAAAAATTCAAGGGTGCCTCCATAATTGATGTAAATTCACTAATATGGGCCTATCTTTTGAACCGTTGTAGACAAACGCTTGCTAATTGGACAGAATGTCGATTGCTGTGGCCGTTATAGTAAAAAGTATTAATATTACAAATTTTAAAGTAAAGGGAGCGCCAATAGTTCATTAAATTTGATGTATATGGCCATACTTTTGAACAGTTGTAGACAGACGCTTGAAATTTACAACGAACCTGTATTGCTAAGTCCGCTATAACAACAAGTATAAAATTTGGATTTGGAAATTAAAGGGTGTTCCAATAGTTAATGTAATTTTGTGTATGTGACGAAACTTTTGAACCCTTATAGACAGAACGCTGAAACTTAAAAGGGACCTGTATTGCTAAACCCGCTATATCAACGAGTTTAGAATTTGACTTTAGAAATTAAGGGTGTTCCCAAAATTAATGTAATTTGTTCTATATGTCCGTATTTTTTGAACCGTTGTATACAAAAACTTTTATTTGGTATAATAAGAAGTATAAAAATGTTGTATTATAAATTAAATAGTTGATATAATCAGATGTATATGCGCAAACTGTTGAACCGTTACAGACAGATGGTTGAAATTTACACAAAACCTGATAGCTAAATGTACTACAACAGCAAGTATATAATTTGAATTTGGAAATTAAAGAGTGACCCTATAGTTGCTGCAATTTGATACATATTGCCAAACTATTGAACAGTTGAAAAAATAGAAAGTTTGGAGATATAAGTGTGTCCCAATAGTTAATGTAACCTAATTTATGTGGCCAAACACTTGAGCTGTTATAAGCAGACAGATGAAATCTGTTTTGAAGTCGGTTTTTTCGCAAGAATTATTTCGGATCGTTTTCTATTAATTTGAAATGTTGCTTGATTTTGGTTGCTATTTAACTTGTAAGCTTTTTCGCAATCAATTGTAATATATTTTCGCTAAGAAGGCTTTTTTATTACACAATTTAAATAAATATAAAATAAAAATGTAATCTCAAATTTATAATACTTAATGTACTTGTGTATATCTATAAATATCGTTAGTCAAAGATCACACATAGTCATGACGAGTAAATTGTAACGAATAAAAGTTAACGCACAATACATTTCAAAAAAAAAAAAAAAAAAAGTCGTCATTAACGACACTTTTGATTTTTACATATTTAGAGATTTCTTTAAAATTTATATTAATTTTCATTCTTATATTCCATTTTGAAGATTTAAGTGAGTCTGGGGATATTAACAGGTGGGTTATAAAATATTTATGTGTGTCTAATCAATATGGGAAAACCATACTTTTCTTGAATTTTTATTTATTTATTTATTCATTCATTCTATTACGAAAACCTAGCCTAAAGGCCACAATCGGTCACAATATTCTACTCGAGAATTATCTACATACAATGAAAAAATAATAATATAATAATATGAAAAAATAGAGTTAAAAATATTTGACAAAGTAACAAAACTACAAATGAAATATTATTTTATATACCTATTTAACAAAAAAGAATATATAAAAATGAAACAATATTTATTGTAAAATGAAGAGTTTAAACAAAACCCGATGAAAGAAACATGTGAACCATAACACCACATCCACATATACAAATATTTATAAGCAGAAATACTACTTATATTGAAGATAGGAAAAGAAAAAATTTCTTCCTGTAGCTGTCAGTAGAAAAGTCAAATGTTCTTAACATACACTATGTGTGTATGTGTATGTACATACATACATTTATGTACACGTACAAACATATCTATATGCATATCCATACATAAATAGACAATATAAATAAAATAAATATACATATGTACATTTTCCTCCAACCTTCATTTAAATATTAGCTCTATTTTATTTCTAAACTGTTCCAAACACTTTCCCAAACACATAAATCAAATAATTTATTCATTGAATTGATTTTCACATTATAATCTTGACGTTAAAAAAATATGTTTTGTACCACAGTAAAAGAGCTCCTTAATGACGCAGAGCAAACCTATTGTCGCAGAGCAATGCGCAATAAAAAGCTGGCACTGCTCTTTGCGCAAAAGCATTTACTTACTCTGGTTTATATTCATATTGAAGATATTATTCTTATACTCACTTATGAAAAGCTGCACCAAGTGCCCCCAAAATGGGAGATTCACGCCTCTCGATATCCACAAGACTATTTCACTTTACAGGAGCTTACTATTTCGGCTTTCCTCGAAATTTTTCGGCGAATCGAAAAACGATGGGGTGTGTTATTCATGACAGTGCATGCAGTGCATATAAAAATCGTACCACCTCTCTCCACCGATTCCTTTCTAATGACCTTCAAGCAATTTACAAGTCGGCGTGGTGTGCTTAGGGACATAATTTTCGATAATGCAACAATTTTCGTGCGGCTTGCCGTGTTGTTGAAGAAATCGAAAAAATATCGACAGATGAACTTGAATGAAATTTCCGGAGATTGAATGGACCTTTATACCCCCTTGTGCACCCCATATGGGAGGATCATGGAAGAGAAATGTTTTTCGGTTTTTCCAATTTTCTGCATTTTACGCAATTTTCCATTATTTACACTACGAACTTTCTATTTTCTGATTTGGAAAGCCATTAAGGAATAATTTCACGCGAAATTTCATACAAAAACTCTATTTTTCCAATTTTCCGACTTTTCCAGAGTGATTTTCCCAAATTTTCTTCCGTAAAGACCTTCTCCTCGAAAATACAAATAACTGACAAAATATTTTACAGAAATCGGCCTAGCCGTTCTCATTTTATGAATTACTATACATTTTCTACACCATTTTTATATATAGATAGAATACATGTATTAAATTGAATTTATGAATTAATAAAAATTTGCAGATTTTAGCTGTACACAAAAATAAGCTGAAAGTACGCTTTTATTTTACCCAAAGTCTTAACACCGGCAATTAAAACTTTTCGTATTCTCATTTTTTATACTTAAATATCACACTCGTTTTATATTTTATCCTTAATTTCTTCAGATAATACATTACTGTATTTATAATTTTCACATCTTATGGCATACCCACCATCATTACGTTTGGTTATTCCTCTCGATTTGTAAGTTAAGACTTGACTTTTTTATTTTCTGTTTTACTTGCTTCTTTGTCTGTAAACTATATTGTTTACTCTTATTTTTTATATAACGGGCATTGTTGTTGTTATGTTTTTTTCAATTTACTTGCATATGATTCCTCAGCAGTCTGGTTCTTTTACTTCTTTGACTATTTCCAATTTGGCTCCTTTTACACGGTTTTTGTCCAATTTATTTGATTCAGTTATTTCTTCAACCAGTTGATTTTTATTTTCTTTTAAGTTCTAAAACTTAAAATATGCCTCCACACCTCAAGACATCTATATGCCTAGATGGTTCCTCATAAACCCTACCAGCAGTGAAAACAAAATAAGTAAGACATTTTTTATGTAAAGAATCAAATTTTCGAAGAGCGTTATAAAAAACAAGACAGTTTGAATGAACTTCCATTACTCCACGATTTATTTCATTAACTTTTATTAAAATGCCTAAATGGATTACTTATGCGTGGTTTATTAGCTTTAAAATGCGGTAGTTCCATCCCGTAATTTATCTTAGTTCGTCCAAAAATTCTAAAATCCCTCAGAGAAACGGTGTGTCCATAAATATTTTTCAACGATTTATTTCATATATCCTTGGGAGAGCTAACATATCTTATGCTAACAGGATTATGTATCTTGCCTTTTGTCTTAGTTTGTTGAAAAAAAAAATAAAAAAAATCAAATTGAATTAAAAAAATAAATTTTAGGTACATGTGTTTACTCTTTTAAACGAGTATTCAAAGTATTTAAATATGTCCCGAATACAAATACGTATACAGATTCGTCCTAAATATGAAAACATATTTGGTAAATTTGTCACTAATATTACAAACATATTTGCTCACTCAGCTTGAAATTTGGTTCCACTTATAAAATTGCTTAGCTCTTGCCAGCCACCGCGTCACTAAGCATACAGAGGCGACACGAGAATATAGTCATCTCTTTTTTTCTATGCTTCTCTTTCTTGACATCCTATCGACTTCAATTTTGTTTTGTAGCAGTCGATAGGATGTCAAGAAAGAGATGCATAGAAAAAACGAGATGACTATATTCTCGTGTCGCCTCTGTATACTCGGTGACCGCGTTGGACCAATTAGTTGTATCTCCCAACCTTCCAATATGAGCCCTGCCTTTCATGAAATAATCCTATTCGGTATTCCATGGTGTAATATGGAGTTACAATGGTGTCATATGGGAAACTGCAGACTTGCGTACACAAAAATATTGGAGTACAAGATTTCGAGCCTCCTGCTGCATAAATGGGACCCCAACAGCAGGTGATACTCCACAATCATGTACGTAATCTGCATACATTGTAATGTAAGTACTATCCTCTTGTGTTGTTTGGAAACAATGCTTTCTAGATCAAAGAGAAGGGCCTCTTCTCAAATACGTCAAAAATATAAATATCATATTTAAACCTGCACAAAGGCATAGCAGAATATAGAATACAATAATAAGAAACTATTTTTTTTTTTTGCTCATTGTTGCAGTGGTATTTGTATCGACTTAGGTTTCAAAATTTTGTAGCCACAATAGAACAAACACTGTTGTTGAATTTTTCTAACTATCTTTACATGTTAGTAATGTTTAATTACAGTTTCAAAAATAAAGTAATGTAACACTGAGCTTAGCAACAAAAGCAAACATCACTTATCAAGAATAAGAACTACTAAAAACAAGTGTAGCATACTTACCCTTACATAAAATTGAGGGTAAAATATGTAACATATTTTAAAATTTTTCGTGCAACATATTTTCAAAAGAACATACTTTTAATTTAGACTCTCGAACTTTTTTTTAGAAAAGAACACAAAGGTGTACAAAGTGTTGAACATATGCAACATTTTTTCAGAAAAGAAAACGCCATTAGACTAACTTGAAACTAACTCATTTCTTTGCCAAAATCCAACCATTTTTACTACACAATGTCCTAGGAATGAGTCAGTACATAGTATTTCTGCAAAAGTTTTAGATAATAAAATAAAAAGCTAGCTCATTATAAGTCAGCTTATGAATTAGAAAAAAAAAATTAAGGGAAGAGACTGCGACTTCGAATTTCTGTATGAATATAAAAATAAGTACCCTTACTTGTGATAACTGCTGAATTCCAATTACATCATTAACACAATCCAAGTTGGAGATAATATTTAATCGCACTTCGGGACATTCGTCTTTCAATTGTATAAGGAATAAAGGCAGTAAATGCTCAACAGTGTTGTAAGCCCCAAGCATTGGACTTAGTCCCATTATAACTGAAGCTAATGCTGACTTAACATGAGGATTAGGATCGGATACTAAATCGCGTACATATGGTAAAATAGATGTCATTATGATGTGAACTTGGTTTGCCTTATCTAAATTGGCACAAAAATCTTTTACTTTGGTAGCAACTGCTGCCCGAACTTCTGCTTCGGCGTCTTTAAGCAAATACTAGAAAACAATCATTAATTGATTGAAGTGGCATGAAAGTTATTTTTTACTTACTTGAAAAGCAGGCACCAAGTCAACTCGTGTAATCTCTGGTCCCACTGCTTTCTGCAAGTCGACAAATTTTTCAGCAACCATGTAGCGAACACGCCACGAAGAATCACTAGCACATTGGCGTAATGTTGGCAAGACTAACTAAATTAAAATCACAAAAATACAATTTTTATATAGCTTTTATTTTCACTAAATCTTAAATTACTAACGTGCTCCACATCCTCTTGAGGCAATAATTGCGCTATGCTAACGCAAGCTTCTACTGCAAGAAGTCGAACAGAATCCTAAAATTGAATAGATAAGTATTAATTAAAACTAGAAATAAATTTATTACCTGATCGTCCTGCGCTAACTGAACAAAGTTAGGTATAAGATCTGATTTTAAATACTCAATCTCTACGACCTTTGCAAACTCTCCAAGTTTACTAGCTGCAGCTCTGCGTACCATTGGTGTCTCATCTTGACATAATTTTCGAAAATTTGCACGCAGTTCAGCCTTGACAGCTTGTGATACTCTAGGATAGCAAACTGAAAACAGTCCACATGCTGAAGTTCGAGAAGTAAACCAATCACCAGAAACTAAACGTTGCAAAGTTGGAACAACATGTATTTCAAGATCTTGAGCACTGTGCTCAGCAGCTACAGTCCGTAAAGATTCAACAGCTTTATCACGCACGACGGTTTCTTCGACTGTCGCCAAACTCTCAAGTGGAGGTATTAAATACATGGCATATTCAGGACCGCCAACTAAGTCTAACCGTATTTGGAATAAAATTGATTAAATTAATAACCATAAATTTAATACAAAAGTTACTCGTAAAATTGCCCAACTGGTCAGCTAGGGCCAATAAAACCTCGTCTTCATCATAAATTGTCTCAGTTAAAAATGGTATTAATTCAGAACGGGTACGTTCCTCTCCAAGAGCAAGTGCGATAGTTGAAAGTTTTTTAATGGAATTCAATCGAAGCTAAAAAGTTAGAATAAAGGTTTTTAATTAATAATTAAGAATTTTTAATGTGTTAATCTATGTTAATTGTGCATGATTCCTTCAAATATAAATATTTTATGATATTCTTATGAAATATTTATTAGTATTAACTAAGAAATAAAATGTATTACTGCGAGTAAAGCAGTAGGATATCTTATAGATCCGATGATTGGATGAAGGCGAGGTGTGTTATGCGTGCGTTTTCCCTCATAGATTTGGTCTATTCCGCTTTTCGCATGTCCCAGACTGATGCGAACCGGAACATTTATTGTGGTTATCGTAACAGAGCCAAGAATGTTATAAGGAAAGTTTTCCGGATTTACTTCTTTTGATATGTGGAGGCTTCTGAAAGATCACGGCCTTACAAGTCCTACCGGGTTGCATTGTGATTTCAATGCTGATGAATTGAACGATATTTTTGCAGGTGCTTTTTATGCGGCTAATGCTGATGATATTAATTAAAGGGCAACCTAGTACGTGCCGTCATCGACAGGAATGACACGGATAGTTCCATCTCCCATGCTAACTGGGAGGTGGTAAGCAAGAAGTTGATGGTAGTGTTCTGGAGGGTCATCAAAGACAATCCAGGTCCCTTCCCTCAATGTGGCGATGCAGGTTGGTTTCGTGGACGTGTCAAATACATGGAATGTTCAAACGAGCGTTCGGCTATGCTATTAAAGCAAGCCGTCGCTCTTTTGGAAGGCCTATGGGAAGGAGCTAAGCTTGACGTGGTACCTCTCGAAGAGATACCCCGCAGGCCTAGAGCCACGGCACGAAAACCAGACGAACCTGCTGAACCAAAGGAAATAATGGAGCTCATTCAGGAAGAAAATCCTGAACTACCAACCAGTGACTGGAAAGTAGCAAAGGTTTCCGAGCCTGAAGGCGCATCCAGACGGATCATTGTCCTGCTGAGTCAGCAATCACTGGCGCCGCTTTAAGTGAGACGAGGAAGGATCTACTACGGTTTCGAAACGATCCTTCTTCGTGTCTATCGAGGCGACGACAAGGGTAACCTCACTCCGGGGGGTGATGAACCTATTCCGGAAGATGAGGTAAATGAGTTGTTGGTGAATTCTTCGAGAGAATGGACGAGGCAGTTGACGAGGACGCCCTCTTGGACTCGGACTAAGATGACGCCAACGTCACAATCGTATCCGCAAACAGGGATGGTGAAGGTAACTCAGGTAAATCTTCACCACTCTAAAGCAGGTTCCGCTGCACTACTCATCTCAGAGAGAGCGGAGGAGCTTGTATTAGCCCAAGAACCATGGCTTTATCAAGGCAAGGTTTGCGGGCTTGGTGTTAGAGGCGTCAAGCTGCTATATATGAATGGTCCAAGTAAGATCAGATCATGCATAGTGGCTAAAAGCAATTTGAATATCTTCATTCTGATTACAGTGATGAAGATACGGTAGCAGCTGCCTGGGAGTCAAACAAGGGCATGGTTATAATTGTCTCCTGCTACATGGCGCATGAGTGCGAATCACCTCCAATGCTTCGCAGAGTGATTAAGATGGCAGCTGCACGAAATCTGCCGATTATTGAAGCGGACGCCAATGCACACCATGTCGTGTGGGGTAGCTCGGATTCCAATGCAAGGGATGAGTCTCTTTTTGATTTCGTTCTTTGAGACCATTTCGACATTGTGAACGTTGTGTCAGAAACCACTTTTGTTTTAGTGAATAGAAGGGAGGTTCTTGACGTGACGCTTGTTAGTACTAAGCACTCGGATTTGATTAGGGCATGGAAGGTCTCTAGTGACTGCTCGTTCTCTGATCATAGATATATAGAATTCGATGTGGTAATTCGGTTACATGGGGTCATACCCCGACGAAACGGAAGGAAAACGGACTGGTGGAGCTCGGATATTGCGAAGGCACGTAAAGCTTCCCGTACGCTTTTCAATGAGGCTACGAGATTAGGAAACTGGTCAGCTTACAAGTCCTTAGTGAATAGATCTAAAAACGTGGTAAGAAATGAAGCAAAGGTCTTGGAGATCCTTCTGCAGCATTATACCGGCTGATTTGCAACATAATGCGGATATTGTAATACCATGGTTAATTCGGATAAACACAGCATGCATTGCATGGTCGTTTATCCCGTAACCGTGGACTTTTTGCTCTGTAGTCTTCATTCCCAAGGCAGGGAAGACTACGCACGCTGAACCGAAGGACTTTAGACCTATAAGTCTATCCTCCTTCCTCTCGAAAACTTTGGAACTCCACTTGAGGAGGACAATTAATCCGGACCGACTCTGTGCCTCTCAACATTCTTATGTTAAGGGTAGATCTCTTGAGACGGTACTACACACGCTCGTGGGGCTTATAGAAAAATCCCTAGAGCATAAGGAATATGCATTAGCTGCTTGTCTAGATATAGAAGGGGCTTTCAACACTGTGAAACCGGAGGCCATTACGATGGCCCTGGAGGGACTGAACGTAAGTCGGTCGATAATACGCTTTGTATGGAATCTATTGACGAATAGGGTCATTACTTCCAGTGTAGGGCAAGTGCCAAATACATGGTAGCTAAGCGGGGTACAACACAAGGCGTGTATTATCTCCCCTTGTCTTGAACCTCGCCATGAATGCATTGCTGACAAAAATGGGCTGCAAGGGGTTCAGGACTGTGGCATATGCGAATGACGTTGCGGTTGCAGTGTCAGGAAAGTATCCTGACACGCTATCACAATGTCTGCAATCGAGGCTGGGTTGCCTCAGTAGGTGGTGTACCGAGAGCAGGCTAAGCGCGAACGCTCTGAAAACAGAACTTGTGCTCTTCACGAGAAGAAACAAGATTCCAACTTTTCCGCTACCACTCCTCAATGGAATGGAGCTTGGGTTGTCTGACAGGGCGAAGTACCTGGGTATCATCCTGTACTCCAAACTGTCGTGGACCCCCAATGTCCGATTTGTACAGGGTTCTCGTATGGTGGCCCGCACTGTGCAAACTGGCGAACTGCAGTATATTGAACGGTTGCGTCTTCATTCCTAGATTTCGGATCAGGATGAAGTTTAGGCTACAGGATCAATGAAGCACGATTCAGGCTGAGATCTCAGCCATTAAAAGGGCGGATGAGGTACCAGATGATACACGGAGAGGATATCCGGATCTGTACTGACAGCAAGGCCGCGATTAACTGCTTATCGGGTGTCTATACGACATCCAGATTGGTTCGTGTGTGCAGCACATCTCTGGACGAGATGACGAAACATTCCAACCTGGAACTATTCTGGGTGCCGGCTCACTCGGGCATACCCGAAACATAGTCGCGGACGAACTCGCCAGATCTGGAACTCGGATGAGAGACCGAGAGATAGATCCACTGGTGGGAGTCCCGTTAAGCTGCTGTAGGCCTTTATTTCAG
This sequence comes from Gymnosoma rotundatum, assembly GCA_916610165.2. Lineage (NCBI taxonomy): Eukaryota > Metazoa > Arthropoda > Insecta > Diptera > Tachinidae > Gymnosoma > Gymnosoma rotundatum. The sequence continues at coordinate 55,278,100 of OU744337.1, forward strand.
CAGGAATTCTTTAGGGCCACGCAGTCTAGATGGTCTGAAGAGATCACCCGCACGGTCTCGAGGACATTGTGGCCTCAGTATGATTTTGGGAGATCCGCAAATCTACTAAAGTTTCCACGAGAGCAGCTGGGTACACTGGTGGCTATGCTGACAGAGCACTGTGTCATTGGTACCCATGCTAGGAATCATGAATCTTCCGCATCATGACCACTGTAGAAGCTGTCAGGATGAGGAGGAGGAGGAAACGGTGGAGCATCTGCTCTGCCATTGTCCAGCTCTTTCTGGGAATAGAGCGGCCATTTTTTTTTTTTATGAAAATTTGGAGTCTGACATTGGTGTCTAATTTATCTTGTTTTCTTTGGAAAACTTCCGCATAAATTTGCAAAATAATTTTTCTTTACAAAAATAATTTCAATTTATTTATAATATGAGGGCTGCTCTATATATTTCTGGCCTAATAGTGAAAATGCGAATATTTATAATCAAAAATGGTTTTATTGTTTTTCAAAGTATTCTCCAGCATGATTAATACACTTTTGCATGCGCTAGTTAATTTCCAATTATAGGAAATGAGTAAAAAAATATATTTTCTTTTTTCTGCACCAAAAAATGTGCGTTTCTTTATTAAATATATTCTTAAGACTATCTATCCTATTTTTCTTAGCATCTATTTATATTAATAATTATGTTTAACTCAAAATATGTTTTTCTTTGTTTAGGTTACTAGTACCTTTTTTATCAGTAAAACATGTTTTGAGTTATTTGTATTAAGTTAGAAAAGAAAGAATGTGTTTATTATCGTTACAATAGTTGTATTTATGATGTTTGTCTTATCTCTAGCTTAGAATAGTTATATTTGAGTTTATGGATTTATCATCTTTTATTACTTAGTTATATTTGAAATTATGGATTACTATATATTATTACTATCTTAAAATAAGAGATGTTAACTCTCCTGCTTCTTAAAAAAAAACGTCCTCGTTTTAAACTGTATATTGTCTCTGTCGGAGCTTGAGAAGTTCTATTTCATATAATTCGTCGATTTTGTTCCTTTGTGTTTCTATTTTCTTTATCCTGTAGCATTCGCAGAATTTAATCATACCATAAGTTAGTAATGCTAATGTACATAGTCCCAATACGAAATAAAATGTGTATTTGACTGGATGTTCTTCGATGGGTATCAGGAAGGTTGATATTTCTTGGATATTGTTAAATTTGTAATTACCATTAGATTCTAAGATGGGCATTATTTGTAATTGTTCGTCGTGTAGGTTATGTATGGCATCTTTAAGTGCTTGTTGGTGGTTGTAGTATTGTTTTCCATCTAGATTTGTTGAGTAATTGAATTGTATTAGTTTAGGTCCATTTATTTTTACGTTATTCCAGGTGTGTTCGTAATCTGTAATGATGTTTCCACTTTCGAGTACCTATAGCGGTGCGTTATTTTCATGTATTACTTCGCATTTGGCTGGCCTGTTTTCTAATACATTAATAGTACAGTTGTCCGGTTTCTTAATTTTACATATAAAGTTTCCTAGATAATTTTTACATTTTTCGATACTTGTAAATTTATTATTGCATTTTGCTGTTCTAAAGTCTAGTAATAGTTTTCCGTGCTTAAATACTAGTGGATACAAATTAAATAGCTTACATTTCGTTTTTAATAATGGCTATTTATAGGTGTTTACAATTGTGTGATGAAAATAAAAAACATTAATATCGGCATATTCTAATATATTTATTATAGGTAGATCTAACGCTTCATTAGACACTATTTGTTGAATATCTTTTAAATTTAAAGTTCCGGAATAAAAGTTTCCGTCTTTTGCGAAATTAATCATTGTAGCGATAGAATGTAGTTCGTTGTATACTTCGGTAAGTATTAAATGTTCTGAAATAGATTCGGGGCTAATTCTTTCTAATATTTTTTCAAATTCAGAGTTTATTTTCTTTTGTTTATTATTATTTTCTATTAGCATATTCAATCCTGTCTTGATTTCGATTAGGTCATCGTGGTCAGGTGTTCCTGTAATAAGTTTGAGGGCTGATCCTAGAAAATTAAGTGAACGTTTAGTTCTGGAGATTCTAGGAAGTAGTTGTGACTTCAGATTTTCTATTTTAGTTATCAACCAATATTCTGCAGAGTTTTGTTCTAAATTATATGCAAATCGTACTATATTTTCGTAGGGTGTCAAGATTCTAGAAAGGTTTGTCATATGGTATAAGAACGCTGTGTCCTGAAAAACGTATACAGGGTCAGTCTCTATCATTATATATTTTTTGTCTTTTAAGTCTATTAGTCTGTTACCGAATGCGACGGATATATATAATATTATTATTCTTTGCATGTTTGTACTCGTATATTATCCTTATGTATAATAATATTTTTGTTTGTAATTATTGTGTTACCTTTATCTTCCTTTACAATGTGTTTTGAGTATTTCCTTACGTTTTTATTGCGTCGGTGCGTTTTGGAGTATATAACGTCCCCTGCTTGGTATGTGATGTTCTTACGATTTTTGTTGTGATATAGAAGTATTTTCGTTGGTTTATTTCGATTTTTTCTTTAATATCAGGATGTGCACCCCGGTTAAAAAACACGTCCTCGGGTTTCTCTCCAATGACTGAGTGTATTGTTTTGTTGTATTGTCGAACGGCATTAAAGATTTCGTCTCCTGGTGAAGAATTGTGTTCTTGAGCTAGGACTCTAGTGAGTTCGATCAGCGTGCTATGAGTGCGTTCCACTTGACCGTTTGTTGTTGAATGGTATGTTGGCGTTAGCGTGTGCTCAATATGTAGTTTTTCATAAACCTGTTTTACGCATATACTTGATAATGCTGCTTCGTTGTCAGTCATTATGAATCATCATCATCAGTTGTGGTGATCTATGTGTTTCCGTTCATATAAAATAAATCTAAGTGTATGTGTTCTCCCACGTGATTTGGAATCGGTGTTGCTCCAATTGGTTGTTTATTTGGTCTTCTTTCGTATTTGTTTGTAAGACAGATTTCACAGTCTTGTGCTTCTTTTTTACACATGGTGCGTATGGTTGGCCAAAAATACGTTGTCTGTATTTCTTGAGCGTTATTTTTGTAATTTCTGTGTGCTCGTCTATGTGCTAGTACTACGATTTCTTTTTGTCTATCTATGTTTTCTATATCTTCTGTCATTACTACAACTTTTACATTTGGAAAAGAAGAAATGATATCTTCGACGTGGAATAGAGTTTCTTCCTCTATTTTTATAGCATTTGTTACTTTTGGGTTTATTATTTGTTCTAATCTGTCTAATAATTTGTCCTCGGTTGAATAGAAAAGTGTGTGTCGTGCATATGAGAAAATATTTTGTGAAGATATTTGCACTAAGTTATCTATGTTATAGTGAATAATTATTTGATTCTTAAATGCATTTAATGGTTGTTTCACGCGTTTCAATTTTTCGATTGGCGAACTTTGTGCTGAATGTTGTGAACAACTCGAAGTATTATTAATCTGTTGACGTGACAATGTGTCAGCGACGACGTTTTGATTTCCTGGTTTATATGCTAATTTAGCGCCATATTCTTCGATGAAATTTTTCCATCGTTTCAATTTTGTGTTGGGATTTCTATCGGATATAGAAAAAATGAGTGACTGGTGGTCCGTGTAAATGGTTAAGTCTGCTATACCGTAAAGGTAATTTCTTAATTTTTGAAGTGACCAAACGATCGCAAGAAGCTCTTTTTCGTTTGTGCTATAGTTTTGTTCGGTTTGGTTAAGGGTTCTAGATATAAAGGAAATAGGTTTCTTATTCTGAGAAAGTACAGCTCCTATTGCAAAGTTGCTTGCATCAGTTGTAAGTTCGAAGGACTTGTTAAAATCTGGTTGAAATAATTCGACTTGTGCTTGTAACATATCTTTAATTTTCTCTATCGCTTCGAGTGCTGGTTTATCTAGATTAATTAATACTTTTGTGCTTTGCTTTTTGTTTACACCGCCATTGTCTCCGCGTAAGAATGTAGTAAGGGGTTTTACTATTGAAGCGAAGTTTTGTACAAATTTCCTATAATAACTAGCTAGTCCTAAAAATGACCTTAATCCTTTTAAATTTTTAGGTATTGGGTAATCCTTTATTGTTTGGATCTTACTAGGATCTACAGTTATTTTATTGTGTTTGATTACGTGACCAAGATATTCTACTAAGTCTTGGAAAAAATGTGATTTCTCGTCAGAAATTTTCATATTTGCATTATGTAAGGCGTTTATTATTATTCGAATGTGCTCCATGTGTTCTTCAGGTGAAGAAGAATATATAAGCACGTCGTCGATATAAACGTAAGCGAACTTACCAATATATGGGCGCAGAATATCATCTATACATCGCTGAAATATAGAAGGTGCGTTCTTTAAGCCGAATGGCATTCTAAGAAATTCGTATTTTGCTCCATTCACACTGCATGCAGTCTTTTCTCTGTCTGATTTATTTATCAAGATTTGGTGAAATCCTGACTCTAAGTCTAGTGTTGTAAAGACTTTTGCTTTTCCTAAATTTAGAATAGTCATTGCTACATCTGGGATAGGGTACCTGTCGGTTATAGTCTGAGCATTAAGCTTTTGAAAATCTATTACCATACGTTTTTCTGGTTTCCCTTCCTCATCTGTGCCTTTTTTCGCAACGGTCCATACTGGAGAGTTGTATGGGCTTTTGCTAGGTTGTATTATTTGGTTGTCTAATAATGTTTGAATTTCTTTATTTATAAATTCATTGTCTGCTATTGGATACGGGTACTGTTTCACCCAAATAGGATCTTCTGATTTTATCCTAATTGTAGCTTGTACAGTGGTTGTAAAGGGCAGAATTTCGTTGGTTTCGTCATTTATTCTCATTATATTTTCAATTTCATTTCTATATTTGTCATTATTGACTGTGTAATTCACTTTTTGTTCGCTAATTTCTTATTTTCTTTTAAATTTATACGTGATTTTATACTCAAATAAGTTAATTTCTGCTTTTATGGCTCTGAGACCATGTTCCCCGAGAAGCATATCGAACTCTTCTAAGGCTTCAGTTTCGAAAAATACTAAATTGTGGCCTAATAGTGTAGTAATTTTTTTTGCTTTCGTTAAAGAGTATCCGTGAAGCGTTTTTACCTTAACTGGTTTTATTGGAATAGATTTTCCTATGTTGCATTTAGAACTAATATAATTGTTTGTCGCACCTGTGTCGATTAATATATTAACGGATTTACCTGTTGTTTGGCAGTGCCTCTGTAGACATCGCAATCCGTTTATTCGCCTAAAAAAGCGCTGCCGGTTTCGTAAGTATCTTCGGTGTGTGGTACAAGTGATTGTATATCTTCATCTCTCGTCTGGTTTACTCATTGAACTTTATTCGGATTATAATTTTTTGATGAAGGCATTTTATCCCTTTTTGTTGGTTGTTGCTCCCTTCTGAGTGGGTTGTATTGCTGCTGTGGAGAATATTGTGTTGAACGTCTAAATTGCTGCGAACTATCCACTTCCATGGGTTCCTGCCGTGGTTGATGATTAAATTGAGCTTGTACATTGGGATTGTACCTCCTTCTATCTTCGTATCGTCGTGGTCCGAAGTTTGGTTTTTGGTTGTATAATTGTGTTGTAGCCAGTGTGTCGAACTGCTGCTTCCTGATTTGCATATTCCGCCATGGATGCAGATCCCTTATCACCTGACATCTCTATTTTCGAAAGTGCGAGGTTCAGTGCTTTGCTGATTTTGCTGTGGAATTCTGAGAGTGTTTGTCTTCCCTCTTTATGTTTCTTCATTTCCTCGAGAAGTACGTTAATGGTCGTTGATCTGCGTAAGTGTAGTCAAGCCTGTTAATTATAGAATAAAAGTTCATCTTGGTGTTGTGGTTGATGAGGATGTCTGCTGCTTCTCCAACAATTTTTGAATGCAGTATCGTGAATGCGGTGTAGTAATTTGGGTGGTTGGAAAATTGTTTGATATTTTCCATGAATGTCCATGCCCTTTTCCGTCAGGATCTATATTGGGTTTTATCCCCACTGAAGCACGGTATAGCTTCGAATGTTTTTAAATTTATCTGAGTTGCATCCTTTATATTTGGTGTGAAGTCACTATGTTGTTCCTGCGTAGTGATTGTATGGAGGATCGTTCCGCCTCCAGTGTATTTACCTTCAATTGAGTATTCTGTAGAGTTTGTGTGAGTACCTCTATTTGGGCTGTAAAGCTGCGATATCTTGATTCATTGTGTCGTTGTCTTTTCTTATAGATCGTAGGGAATTGAATATTTTCTGCCGTTTCTGACGTTGGTCCAGCGTGTTAATTTCTCACTTTTTCAGAAATTGGTTTGCTTTTCTTCAAAGCCGTGGAATTTTTATTTAAATATCTTGAATGTCAAGAATATTTGGCTGTGGTCAAGAGTTTAGACCGGCTTGAGCCCCCAGTTAATTTCCAATTATAGGAAATGAGTAAAAAAATATATTTTCTTTTTTCTGCACCAAAAAAATGTGCATTTCTTTATTAAATATATTCTTAAGACTATCTATCCTATTTTTCTTAGCATCTATTTATATTAATAATTATGTTTAATGTTTCTTTGTCCTAACTCAAAATATGTTTTTCTTTGTTTAGGTTACTAGTACCTTTTTTATCTGTAAAACATGTTTTGAGTTATTTGTATTAAGTTAGAAAAGAAAGAATGTGTTTCTTATCGTTACAATAGTTGCATTTATGATGTTTGTCTTATCTCTAGCTTAGAATAGTTATATGTATTTGAGTTTATGGATTTATCATCTTTTATTACTATCTTAGTTATATTTGAATTTATGGATTTGTTATTACTATCTTAAAATAAGAGATGTTAACTCGCTCAAACCAGTTGTCGAAGCACTTTTTCCACTCCGATTGAGATTCCAATAAAACATAGTTTTTGAACACTTCAACAGCTTCTTCTGGCGACGAAAATCGTTGACCACGCATTTTTTTCTTGATGTGCGGAAACAAACAGAAGTCATTAGGTGCCAAGTCAGGACTGTACGGCGGATGACCCATTAATTCGACGTTTTGGCCGGTCAAAAACGCTCTGGTTTGAGCCGATGTGTGAGAGCTCGCATTGTCATGGTGAACAATGATTCGTCTTCTCTTGTTGGTTTTTCGAATTTCTCCGATGACTTCAGGCAAACAAATTGTAGTGTACCACTCAGAAGTGACCGTCCTACATTGCTCAAGCGGAACAGTCGCCACATGACCAGTTTTGCCGAAGAAACAAACGACCATTTGCTTCGAAGTGCTTCTTCCACGAACAACTTTCGTTGGATTTTGCTCGTCTTTGAAGACCCACACGGTCGATTGTTGTTTCGTTTCGGGCTCATACGCATAGATCCATGATTCGTCACCTGTGACGATATTATAAACGTCTTTTGAAGCACCGCAATCGTATTTTTGCAACATTTCTTTGCACCAATCGAGCCTTTTTTTGAGCGACTTTCAAATTGTGCGGGATCCAACGAGAACAAACCTTTTTTACGGCTAGGTGTTAATGCAGTATCTAATGTATGCTGGTGGAACAAATGTCCAAGGATGTCTCTATCTCTCGGTATGTCGCATGTCGATCTTGCATTATGAGTTCACGCACGTCATCAATGTTCTCTGGCACAACAGCCGTTTTGGACGACCTTCACGGAATTCGTCTTTGAGCTACCTTCGGCCACGATTAAATTCATTATACCAATTTTTCACAGTGCTATAGGATGGTGCTTCATCGCCATACAAAGATTTAAGTTCATCAATGCACTCTTGTCGTGATAATCCACGTCGAAAGTTGTGAAAAATGATGGCACTAAAATGTTCACGAGTTAATTCCATTTTTTTCTATATTAACAACTGTAAACAACACAAATAATGGTCGTACGTCAAAACGTTTTGAGTACGATTATGCTTAAAAATGACAAACTTTCCAATGGAAATGTCAGATTGCACTTGGCAGCACTCAGTGTTGAAAGGCCAGCCCTCGTATCTGCTGGTGAGACGCTAGCTAGTTATGTATACAATTATTAGTCAAGCATCCCAAAACATCATAACCAATATGATAATATACAAAATTTATTAAATATTAAAAACAAAAAGATTTTACACCCATCCAAAACGCTTTGGCTTTCCGAAGAATCGGCTGTAAGTCGCTTCTTAGAATTATGAGTGCTTAAAATTTATTTTTTATATGCTGTTAATATCAATTAAATCGGCAATGCCAAATTCGTATTAAATAACCTTAGTGATTCTAATAAAAAATATTTATCTTTCTAAAGTACATTCTTGGTATTATAAATTTTTCAAAAACATGTACTGATTCTTATGTCTACCAGGTATGTGATGGAAAACGATCGATTTGAAAACGACTCGTTTTGAGATATTTTTTAAACAATAATAAAGAAGTTACACCAAAGTAATTATAGAAATTTAATGGAGAGTTATTGAAAACTATATTGAAGGTATTTAAAAAACGAAAATAGTAAGCATATCGCAACCATTTTTGGTTTTAAAGCATTTCGATTTCGAAATCGATTTCCATCACATACCTGAAAACTTTTTTGTATTCTGCAAATTTTTGTTTATAATATCTAATAGAACTTTTGGATATGTTAGTATGTAAATTTAACATAATTTACTATTTTTATGTAGTAAATGGAATTGTATTGTATTTGTTTTTCTTTATTATTTTCATAAATATTAGGATATATTGTATGAAAATAAATTGTTATTTTTGAAATGAAGGAAAAATGCATTTGAAGATTTATTGAAGAATTTTAAATTAAGGTGCAGATTTTGCAGATTTTCCCGAAATATTGTTGGATTTCGCAGGTTTTACACGCACAAATATACAGCCACACAAACGAGAGTAATATATATATATACACCCATGTGAGTATACATTATTACAATACTTGTTTTATAACTGTATAAAAGCAATAAAATTCACGTATAAACAAACTAAAGAACAAAATATAAAACAAATTAAGGTGGTTCACCAATGAAAGAAAATAATTCAATTATAACAAAAAAAAACTGAGGTATATAATCCACTTATATCTATTATAATAATAAAATCTGGTAACGCCATGGCAAGCAAGTAAATGAAATAATAATCTGTGCGCCGATTTTCTATTTTTTATAAAAATTCTATCGAGATGAATTCATTAAAAGCTATAATACTGCACAAACTATGAGTAAACATAAGACTATACTTTAACATTAACGTTTGATCCTTAATTAATAATGAAATTTATTGAGAATTACTGTGTGGATGTGTATAACCTTAAAACTACATTTGGTGTACTTTAATGAAGAAAAATCAAGTAAAAGGCGGTAACAAAATGACAATCGATTGTGGCTTCTGCAAAGCGGAATATAAAAAAACGGATTCCATTATGTGTGCTATGTGCAATACGTATCAGTGAATGACATGAGTTGATTCAATTTCACTGACTACTCCTATTTTTATTGCTTTTGTTTCGTTTTCAATCATTAACAGTAGCAATTGCATTGCTTGTAGAGTTTGATTTTGTAAATGCATTGCTTATTACTTAATCTTATTTTCGATACCGTTAGCAATAACAACATACAAATCACTCCTTTGTATACAAGGTACTCAAATGATTCATTAACACGTTCACGCCGGCGCTGTAATTCATGTTTCTCGCCTAGAGGCGGCTGCGCTGAAAGCTTATGTTTACAAATGTTTATGAAAGTTATGTTTACAATACTTAATACTATATTAACTATATTAAAATTATTATTAAAAAATATAAATGTTTTAAATGAAAATTTAAAAGAAATTTTTAGTGATACGCACCGCTTGGTAGCACAATCATATGCGAGCCACACCAATGGTACGCGCCGCCTGATGAGATAATTCTGTGCGATCCACCGGTGGTACGCGCCGCCCGATGGGGCAGACATGTGCGAGCCACCGGTGGTACGCGCCGGCGTGAACGTGTTAAAGCTCAACTAAATGTTGTTATAATTTTCGGTAATAACCGTCGTCACTGGCTGTGTACTTTGGATGTTCGGCGAGCGCTTTCGATGTGATAACATCATTTTCAAGCCGCGTTTTTATTAAAACTGAAGAGATAGTGTTAAGAATAAAAGGTGGTGGGTTTAGGTAATTTTTGTCCGTTTAAATAGTATTATGCAGGTAGATTCCCTGGTATCTGTCTTGTTTATTGGGGTAAATAGTTAATATTTGGGTCTTTTATTATTGGATAGGTAAGTGTGACCGTCTGTGGGTGTTTTTCGTTTGTAAGAGTGTTTTAGTAATTTTAGTCGTGTAAAAATCGTGTAAGAGGTTGTGTTTGCCTGTTCGTTAATAATGTCTCTGTTAAACGTTCGTGTTTTGTAAATTTTATTCTTAACACTATCTCTTCAGTTTTAATAAAAACGCGGCTTGAAAATGATGTTATCACATCGAAAGCGCTCGCCGAACATCCAAAGTACACAGCCAGTGACGACGGTTATTACCGAAAATTATAACAACAGTTCATTATATACTGGCGGAATCAACCCAATTAACTCAACTAAATGTTTCAAAATAAAAATTAAAAAAAAAATATTTGAATAATTTTTTATTAGAAGTAAAATAAACATTACCTGGGGGCAAATTACTGCATTCGATATCGATCGAAAATTACATTTAAATTATTCTTTCTTAACTTTTGGAGTGTAGCTGATATTTTGTAAACTTTTTTTTAATAATAATTATTACGTTTTAGTACTAATACAACAAAAAACAAGAAGAATGCTTCTAACTGCCATACTTAAATTAGCGCGTAAGACACAAAGCAATGTAATTCATAGCTTTTGCGCTGGAATGTCATCCCTAAATAAAAGCGTCAACTTTGTGTCTTTAACAGTAATGTTAACTCCTTTTATTTTATAAAACCCGCTATATAAGCATAACGAAGAGATAAAAAAGCTAGATTGCCTTGAAAATAACTAAATTGTCATTACTTTTCAACCATAACAAAACAAAGCAAACCAACAAGCAGCTAACTTCACTTCCTAACGCACTGTCAAAATTGGATTTTCCAATTGCTAAGCGTTGACGCCGTGCTATTTAGGGATGCTTCATACATTTTGTATGTACATGAGAAATTTTGACAGATATCTTGCGCTTTACGCGCTAATTTAGGGATAGCAGTAAGTAGTATATTTTATTAAAAATGTACGAGATTGTTGTTCGTTGTTTTCTTTTGTTCGTAATTCGTTTATTCACATTTAAACAGTGAAATACTTAAACTTACTTACTGCTTTTATGATTAGTTAGAATTTGCAATCAACTACAAGCATTTTGTAGCAAAAGACATGCTAAATTGAATCATGCTGTAACAATTTTCATTTAGTTGGTGCGTATTGCTAGCTCAATATTCATTTTTCAAAAGTCAAAAAATTGCCATTTGAGTGCGATTCATGTCATTCTCTGATACGTACTATCATTACAATTGTCTAATTAAACAAACTCCAGCAATGAATCAAATTACAATTGACAGTATAATGAAAACAAAGCTTGAAAAAACCCATGGATGTGCAGTATGTGTAGAAAATTCACAAATTAATTTATTTACAAATAAGTTTGATATATTTGAAAAACAGCTTAAAAGCCTGAATAGTTACATTAAAGATGGAATTGCAGAACAATTAAGTGATAATAAAACCAGTAATTAAAAATGCTTGACTATTTTCAGTGCATATGTAGTTTCTTAGGAAATTCAAAGCGTGAACTCGACATTATACACAAGACTAGGTCACCCACTCCATCAACAAGTGAAGAATTAACAGAAGAGGACTCCACAGTTCCTAATATAACAATAGAACGCACAGACGGCAGCTCTACGATTATTGACGAGCATGCAGAGGAGATTTATAATAAGGATATTCGTATAGAGGAGAAAGCAACGGCTCGTCACCTGATATACAAAACTAGGAGCATCATAATAAACGCAAAGAGGCTATAAAACAGAGACGACATCTAAAAAATTTAGCGAACTAGCACAATACAAAGAAAGTTTCAACGATTTTAAGAGGAAAGAAAGGATAATTAGCACAATTATTTCAGAATTTTATACATTGGTAGCATTGGCACAGGAAATTTGGAAGAGTCGGTTACCATCGCCGAGAGAAATACAAATTGCAGACAGAATAAGTGAAGAAATTTCAACTAACAATATGACGTCTTTTACAGAACTTTTGAAAAATGTATCACAATGGTGCCAATTTTCTACGGTGCAGATGGCCTAGAGCTTACGACAGAAGCAAATAAATTGATTGAAGGCTGTATGATTGCGAAAGCAGGTGATGTAGTCGACCTGCTGAAATGTATAAAAACAAGACTTTTTGGGAACGCCAATAGAAGCCCTATGTTTGGCTGTCAGAGAAAAATTTATAAAGGCCAAAACCCTTAATGAAATACAAGAGTTAATATTTAGCAGTAAGCAAGCATCGATGGAAGACGCGTATGAATTTGGCGAAAGATTAGAAGGGCTTTCTTTAGACGCAACAGAATTAATTGCTGCACAATGGCAGGATGCAATGCATTGGAAATCTATGATGGACCACCGCAATCAGTCAGCGGTAAGAAGTTACATCAGGGGCTTACGTGACCCGAAATTGATATCCAGGTTCATTGGGCATGAAAATGACAAACTATCCAAATTGTTGAAGATCACAAAGGATGCACAAAACCTGTTAGGCGCCATCATGCGGTTGTCAAATGTTATGACAGTGCAAGCCCAGGAACCGTTGTACGAAACAGTCCAACAATTAGTAAATGAAGTTAGGCAACTCTCACTAAGACAGCAAACGGTTAACAATTCAATGCCTGTGGATTACACACAAAGGAATTCTGTGGGTTCCGCAAAATTTTGCAATTTTTGCCATAAACGAATGTTTCACACAGCAAAGCAACACTAACTTTAATCAGGGAAGACGCCAAGAACAATCCAACAATAATATTATTAGAAGTCTTGAGTCCCCTGACCGTACAGGTAGAGCGCAAAACTCATTGCAAGCATCAAATCAAAACCAGGGCAATAATCGTTTTGGTAACATGAATAGAAGAGAGCAACGGTGCTACAATTGTGATGGACTTGGACATTTTGCGTCAAGGTGCCCGGAAAATTACTATCATGATAATATGTTTAACAAAAGTGGAGAAAGAAGAAACATCAGCAATAGGGGCAATAGAAATAACGTACGAGAAGTGGCCAACAACCGAAATAATTCGGGAAACTTAAGGCGGCCCAGCCAAAACTAAGAGGCTGGGATGCCGGAAATTCTCTTACTTTCGAAGACATTAGCATCTAAAACATCAGAAGACACAGAAGGGAGCGCCCACGAAAACAAATTGCCTTTGAGGTCTATGTCAAAGGTCATGCCAGTTGGGGAGAAATGTAGACGGAGCACCACAATTAAAAATAGCAGAGACCTGCACAAACTATTTCACTTTCAAATCAGAGTTTCAAAAGGAGCAAAAACTTCATACAAAACAAAAGAACGATGCATTCATAAATTTTCCTTGCAGGGAAGCAGTAAATAGAAGTCTGTCTTTGCTGGTAGATACAGGAGCAGACACTACATTAGTGGGGGCAGAGGCTATGGCACCCCACGCTAAAATAGATAAACGAAATCAAGAGTTTGTTGGGAGCCTTCGGAGGAAATATAACTTCAAAGGGGACGACAATTGCACAGCTGGAAGGCCTGGACAATTTTTCACTACAAATGCACGTCGTGCCCGCAGGAATCAAACTTCCAGCAGATGGTTTGCTAGGAAGAGATATTATGTGGGTCAGATCAGTGACAGACACAATTAATAAAAACTTAAGAATTTTTGAAAAGCGGACTAGAAGTAATTTCACTACCACTTGTCTCAGAAAGAAAATCATCACAAATATACTGAACAATTTTCTATCAAAAAGCGTTCAGTTGTAGTAAACTCCGTTAATGGTGACATTGTCATAAATAAGTCAGAAATTTTGGGTGCATCTCTAACAACAGTGAAAGCCGGAGCATCCTTTTCTGAACACGAATAACACGGCCATAAATATAAGTGAAAAAATAAGCCTGAGCTACGAAAGCTACAGGGACTATAAGATGAAGCTGTTAGCAACAATAAATATAATAGATTGTAGAGAAAGGTTGAAAAGAGAAAGAGGTTGGAAACGGTGAAACTAAGCCAAAGTCTTAACCCAGAAGACAGGTTTTCCATCGAGAATATTTTGAAGACATACGACGATATTTTCCAACTGCCTAGTGACAGTCTTACCTAGACTACTGTATTGAAACATGAAATACCCACGGAAGCAAGTCAACCCCCAATAAAACTAAACAATACAGACTACCAGAAGTCCACAGAACTGAAGTTAACAGACAGGTAGACCAAATGCTCAAGGATAATGTGATAACACCCAGCAATTCTCAATGGAACTCCCCGGCCAACACGGCGAAAAAAGTGGCGATTGGTTGTAGATTTTAGAAAACTGAACGAAGCGACTGTAAAACCGGTTTTTCCAATACGAAGAATCGATGAGATTTTAGACCGATTAGGATGCAGCAGGTATTTCTCTACTCTCGGTTTAGCAAGTGGATACCATCAAGTATTAATGGATCCTAATGACAAACAAAAAACCGCCTTTAGTACCAATTTGGGGCACTAAGAATTTAACCGTATGCCTTTCGGATTGACGGGTGCACCAGCTACTGTTCTAAGAATAATGAGTTAAATACTAACCAGGCTACAAGGAATTGACTGTTTCGTTTATTTGGACGATATTGTTATATATGGCAGAAACTTAGTGGATCATAATTCACGTTTCCGAAAGTTTTGGAGGTCTTGAGAAAATACAACCTAAAATTACACCCCGAAAAATGTCATTTCCTGCAGGGAGAAATTATCTATCTTGGCCACCAGTGCTCAGAAAAAGGGGTTCTGCCAGACCCAAATAAGACTAGGGCAGTGAAAGATATACCACCCCCTAAAAATATCAAGGAGCTACAAGCATTTTTGGGGCTGATGAATTACTACAGAAAGTTCATTCCACATTCGGCACGAATTTCATTACCTCTTAAGAAAATGTTGAGAAAGGATACAAAATTAGAGTGGACACAAGAGTGCCAGGAAGCAATGGACAAGTTGAAGGATGCTGTGGTGACCAACCCTCCTCTCCTCCAATATCCCGCTTTTAACAAGTCTGTCATTTTGACAACAGACGCCAGTAATGGAGCTTTAGGAGCAATTCTTTCTCAAGGAGAGCCAGGAAGTGACCTACCAATTTATTTCGCTAGCAGAGTATTAAGCGATACAGAAAAACGATACTCCACAATAGAGAGGGAGTTGCTGGCCATTGTATGGGCCACAAAAACAAAAAATAAAAAATAGTTGTTCATAAATATATTACAGTGCAAAGAATATTGTGAAGATAAAGGTATATAATTAAAAAAACTTAATAGTTTTGTTATTAAATATGGAAAGAAAGAGACAGTTGCAATCCATTTGAAATGGATTAATTGTAAGTTTTGTCAATTGTAATTTTTATTGTGAAAGTAAAATGTTAAGATATTGTAAAATAATTTTATTTTACAGATTTAAAAAGAAGTTTCGTTTAAACAAAGACGCGTTCAAATAATTTTTATACATTTTAGCTCATGAGGTGCAGCCAAATTCTTTGACTTCTTCAACGCTTGACCGAGTTGTGGCCGCTTTAGGATTCTTTGCAGAAGGTAGCTACCAAAGCGGAGTTGGAGCAGATTTTAATTTTGGGATGGCTGCTTTAGATGCCATTAAATTTCCCAGTTTTTCATACTGTTCTGGTGTTATTGTTTTTGACCTCTAATACAAAAATCAACAATTAAAAAAAAATTAATTTAATTAAATAAAATAAAATAATTGAAAATAATTTTAATTGTTTTTTTTTAATTCTGAACAATTTATCTCATTTTCTATTTACTATTTTTTTCAATTTTTAACTTTTGAACTAAAAAATACAAATAAAGAAAACCCCTCCGTTAACAAAAAAACAACGGAGAAAAACGGAGCTCCGATCATAATGCAGAATACATACAATCGAAAGAAACTGAGCGGAATCGAAACGCAGAATACCAAAGTTGCTAGACGGAGAAAATTTCGATTCGAATCTAAACGCAAAATAGGGGTGATTGATAAAAGCCTTAAATTCCTACGGGACCCTGAAGGTTATATAATGATCTTCTTTTTTACACAACAACCCAAACAAACTTACGAGATATCATTGAAACAAATTCTCGCAGTCGAATATAATTAAATGATCATCACATTCCAATTATCGCTAAGCTTCATTATATTTGTCGCAAAAAAAATCAAGGGAAATAAAATTAAATGCTATCAAATTGTAAACTCTGATCAAATTAAAGCTAAATTTACTTATAAAAATAACAAAGTGGTTGATGTTAACAACTTGGCTATCATCAACGATGCCCTAAATCACAAAAGCTCGGAGTCCGGATACAAGGATATAATGCCGTTAATATTTAAATATATTCAACACAGTTTAAGCGCTTATAAATTTGTATTGTTATCAGTTATTTTCATAAAGTCCTCACAAAAACGATTTGAAATTAATTTGTTCGATTTTTTAATTATTTAAAAATAAGCCTTTAAATACATAAGTAGTTACAAATGTGATTGCCATTATCATTCTTTATTTACTTTTTATATTCTGGTTTCATTATCAATTATACACTGTCGCACAAGGTACATTCATTTTACTAGGTAGTGTCATCTGCCCAGTTGATTTGTACTTGAAAATTCTAAAGTAGTTTATATTTTACTACGTTTGTTTACCAATTTCAAAAATAACAACAACAAGCATTTTCAGAACAGGCCAAACATTTGTATTCAGAGCAATTATGTTTTATTTCTCTTTCTATTCTTGTCATTTCAACGGACAAAGCAACAATAAAAAGCCATGTTGTTTTTGTATTATTGTATTCGTTGTAGACCCGCTGCTACCTAGTAAGATAAATGTAAAAATTTAGACATCAGATATTGCTGCATATGCAAGAGGCAGAAACCAACTGGTACATCTTCATTTAAAGTACCAAATGATGTAAGAAGGATAAATTGAATTCGGCTTCCTTTTATTTAGTCCGCTATTTTTGACAATAACGTGGTGTTATGATATGACCATGTGGCCACCTAATATTTTATTCGCCCTGATTTGAATAATTTATATTTTTTCTTACTTTCCTACATATAATAGGGTTATATTTTGCACAAATGTTGAAGGTAATTTCTTTGGTTATGACCATGTTTGACAATTTAGGACCGGTAGCTGTTGACAACACAACTACAACAAATAATAAAGAAAACATATTAATTAAGTTTTTTACTTACGTAATGGTAATTTTAGGTATTGTGAGGGTCTTTCGATTGACCAGTCTAATAGATATTCAAATGCAATTGTAATGGGGGATTTTGATAATGATTTATTTACATGCAATATATTATTATAATATTATATTATTTATATATTATTATAACAATGTTAAAATAGAATCTTGCCTTCAACAGCTCAATTCAATGGGATTTTCGGAAATTTTAACACATCATGTGTAAATGAACAAACACAAATTTTTGAGGCGTGTATTACCAGTGTTTTTGATTGCAATACGGAAAATTGAAAGTGATTAAGACGTATCTTAAAAGCTCACCGAAATTATTAAAAAAAAATAATAAAATAGTTAATGGTTATAAAAATAGGCAGAACTATAAAAAAACAAAAAATAAAATAAATTAAACATATAAATTAAACAACAACGAAACAATATATAAAGCTTAAAATAAGAGTTTAGAAGAAGGCCATCATTGTAAAACTGCTATTCGTTGTTGAAAAAGGTGTATCATTGTGCAAAAAAGTGTTCAGGAATATATCAATACCTTCGTAGATACTGGACTCTGGTGCTTTTATTAGTTTTATGTGTGATGAGTGCCTTCATTACATTCATAACCTAGATATGGCGATTGGACATGTTAAGAAAAGTGTGAAGAAAAATAAAGAAAATTTAGCTGAGTACAAAGGTGAATTTAAGGCGACATTAAAACAAAATGAAATTAAAAAATTACTTGAGGCTATTAAAAAACGATATAACGAAACGATATAACTAAACAGCGACTTAAATATAAAAGAAATAAAAAATGTATACGGTGCAAGATATGATCAACACAATAAAAATAAAGAAATGTGTAATGTTATTGAGGAAAAAAAAACAAATCAATATGTAACGAAATAAAAAAACAATCGAAGAAACAACCGCCAAAACAAGTGAGATATCATTTTCCGATGTATTTAAGAAATAAACAAAACCCGCTTATTTTAAAACCAAAGGAAAAGCAAGACGTCGTTAAAACCAAAGAAGATTTGAATAAGAAAGTCAATCCCACCAATTTTAAAATTGTAAATGTAGAACAGAGAAAAAATGGAACGGTTGTAATTCAGAGTGAAAGTATCGAAGAAAGGGATAGAATCGATACAAACTACCATGGGTGAAGAGTATGAAATTAAGGTTCCAAATAAAATTTAAATAAGAATAAAATTAACTGGAATGTCATTTAAACTAACAGAAAATGAGATTATTGAAAAACTTGCAAAACAAAATGAATTCCTAAGGATAGCCACCTGAATGTAATAAAAGTATATGAAATAAAAAGAAATAATCGTTCCATTTATAACGCAATTATTAATATCGATAATAAATCATACACCAAAGTTATAATAGCGCAAAGAGGTTATATTGGATCGGAGAAATGTAAAGTGTACGATGGCACCGATATTATGCAATGTTTCACATGCAGAGGGTCAACCAAAAATCGGCTGAATGTAAAAATCAATATCATATCATATATATACAAAAGTGAGCAAATGTTTTCACGTTTTGTTTACTTGAAAAAAGAAATTCTACAATGACTAAAAACAGTTATAAATTACTGTTCTTTTTTGTGTATCACGTTTTATTATTTCTGGTTTAATTTCACTTGATATTAGTCGCAAAAAAGGTGTTTTTAAGTAAAAGTGTTCAAAGTATTGCTCAGTATTTAAAAATATGAAAAAGCTAGTACATAATTAGAAAATAGTGTAGTAGCACTGGCTGAAAGTGGAAAATATTCTCGGGAAATTTCCAAAGTTTTAAGTATTAGCCAACGTACTGTAGTTAACGTGCAAAGGAGGCGCAATGTAGTTCAAAAACGAAATGTTGGAGGACGGACAAAACTTTTATCAGACTCTGACGCTCGTCTTATGATAAGACGAATGAAAAAAACAGTTCTGTGACGTCAGTGAGTGGACCGCGCGAAAAGCACTTCACAGAATAGGTTACAAAGCAGCCACGAAAAAGGCGGCTTTATCAAATAAAAATATAATATCATGCTTTGCATTTGCCAAAAGGTATAAAAGTTGGACCTCCGATGACTGGAAGAGGGTGATTTGGTCGGACGAGGTCAAAGTAAACCGTTTTCAGACAGATTAAGATATTACTGGCGGCGGCCAACAGAGAGCATCCAAAGGCATCACGTAAAGCCGACTGTTAAACATGGTGGAGGCAGTTTGATGGTGTGGGGATGCTTTACGTTTTGGCGAAAGGGTCTACTCGTAAAAATAAATGGTAAAATGAGAAAGGAGGATTATTTAAATATACTGCAGACGAATTTGCCAGATTTTGTAGATAAAAGCCCTTACTCACAAAAGGAAGTTATCTTCCAACAAGACGTCGGAAGTTATCTTCCGAAGCACACCGCTAAAATTGTTAAGAAGTGGTTGTCAGAACAAGAGTTTCAGTTATTGCATTGGCCCGCACAAAGCCCGATCTAAATCCAATAGAGAATCTGTGGGCACTAGTGAAAAAGAAGTTAGGAAAATACCAAAAGGCTCCCAAAAACTTGGAAGAATTATGGCAACGTACTCAGCTCGAGTGGCAGTCAAATAATAAAAATGTTTTTTTTTCTGTTTAATGGTATATATACATATTCAGATCTAGAATTAAAATATGCAGCCTCCTTCGTCGGTACTTCTTTATAGCATATTCGCCGGCGAAGTAAAATAATTAATAAAA
Source organism: Gymnosoma rotundatum (assembly GCA_916610165.2). Lineage (NCBI taxonomy): Eukaryota > Metazoa > Arthropoda > Insecta > Diptera > Tachinidae > Gymnosoma > Gymnosoma rotundatum. Next base: position 55,298,206 of record OU744337.1, read on the forward strand.
TGGCTAAATCTATCTCCTTTCACCACCTGTATTCTCTCTCATCTATCCCTTATTAATGCCTGAAGTGCTACTTCTCTTTCAAAAAAAAAAAAAAAGGTTTGTGGACAAAATATTAGGGTTATAAGAACTGTCATGGAAAGAAAAACGTGCAAACCCGAGCAAATCTGAAATAGTTTAAAATTTTGGTTTTTTCTATTTAAATTGATGTAATAAACATTTTTTAGTGCTTATTTTTAAGAACATATTAAAGAATAAATTCAAGAAGTTTTGTTTTATTTGCTTGAGTACTTTTATTTTTAGAGGGTATTTCCTATTTAACTTTCAAGCATTTGCTCACTTTTACTCGCTACTGTATATATATATATATATATATATATATATATATATTCTTGTACGCATTGGGGCGCTGCCAATTGTATTATTTAACTTAGCAAAAAAAGGTTCATTTTTTAAACTTACAGCGTTGCGTTTACGGAAAATACTAATTTTTTATAATTTCTTGTGCTGCCTTTGTGTATAATTTAATTAATTATTTTATATACAAATTTTAAAACTATAAAGAAAACTTAAATTTCTTGTTGTTTGAAACGCTTAAATATTTTTCAAATCGATTCATTTCATTTTTATTTCTAATACTTGTGCGACCTGTAATAAATACTCAGCCCAATTATAAATATTCTCACGGAATTTCTTCGCCCAGAAAAATTTTTTCTCGAGAAAAGATTCATCCAATTATGAATTCCGTGGGAATAAAATTATAAAAAAGTAGCATCATCGTAATTTGAAGGGAGATTTTTTGTTTATTTTCATATAATTTTTATTTTATAACTTAGAATACCTACTTTTTTTCCTCGGATTTTTTTAACTTTCCGCAATCACTCAAAAGGGGAAAAAATTATAATTTGAGAAAAGGGAAAAGTGAAAATCTGTTAATTTGAGGACATTTAAGAAGTATGCGGACCTTCTTCTTGAGTTTAAAATGCTTTTAATGAGAGTCACAAGATTAACCAAACGTCTTTTACAGCTGAACTTGAGAAAGAAGAGTTCAAAACCTTGTAGAAAAAAGTGTGAGTATTATACGATACCTTTGTGACTGCAAGTGACAATGCTGACTCCGAGGAAGATTCTGAAGCAGCCAGGATTCTCTTTAAGGATTGTAAATTGGCTTACATTACTTGTCTGCTTTAGTGGGTGAATTTGCCCAATCATTTATCAATAGACCTACTTCAGCCACGTTGTCGTCTACTCGTTGTATAGCTAACTCGAATGAGGATCCTGTTTTTGCGAATCATCATATTAGGCTGCCACCCTGTACCACCGAACCTTTTTATGGTGATTATCAGTCTTAGACAGCTTTTACAGACATGTTTGCGGTAGTATATATAAACGGTACCTCATTATCTGCAGTAAAAAATTATTTTACCTAAGGATGAGGCTTTAGATATCGTGAAGAAATCTACCCTTACAAATTATGGTTTTGAAACTGCATGGAAAAATTTAAGATAGGTACGCAAACTAAAGGATTCTTGTGAATATTCAGTTAAAAATATTGTTTAACTTGATTGAGGTCAAATCAGAGTCAGCTTCTGAAATAAAACGGTTGCAGAGAGATATAAATAATTGTATTTCAGCGCTTCGTTTACACGAAATTGACTTTGTCGTTATGGGAGCAGTCAATTATTGACAAGACAGAAATTCCAAAATGGGAAGATATGAATGCCTTTCTTACATCTCGTTTTCAATCTTTAAAAACTGTTTCTGGTATAAACGCGAATTCCACAGTTTATAGCGCAAAACCCAGCTTTAGTCGACACTCTCAACAAATATTTTCCATTCTCAAGGTAGTGGCTTACAAAGTTAGAAAGATTATTTTTCTAATAAAAGAGTAAGAACTTGTCATGCAAAAGTGATAAAAAGATCATGTCCAAGTTGCTGAAAAGACCATTTGTTACGAATTTGCCCAAAATTTCTGGGAATGAACCCCGGTGAAAGAGTTTTAGTCGTAAAAAGGTGTAATTTTTGCGTAAATTGTCTCAGTGAGGGACATAAACTGAGCGCCTGCAAAGGAACCTTCAGTTGTTTCGCGTGCAAAATGAAACATCATTCGTAGCTCCATAGGGAGGCCAAATTAAGGGGCCTTGTACGAGTCAGACAGCATTACCAAATGCGATTGTTCAAAACTGCTTCGCTGTTACCTCGCGACAAGTTTTACTAGGGACTGCTGTCAACATAGCTTGTCATGGTGAAATGTTTTGTGCAAGAGCTATCATGAATTCAGCGTCACAGGCAACTTTTATTTGCCCAAAGATTGCAGCGGAAACCTTACTTACCAGTTAGCCGAATTAAGCTCAGGTTGCTGGTTTGAATAATGCTTTAGCAGGTTCGGTACACAAAATTTGTACTTTTGAGTTGAGCTCTCGATATTATACTCACCTAAGACTAAATGTAGAAGGTTTGGTCCTGCCTAAATTAACAGGAAATATGCCAACTGAGTCAGTTAATATCTCCCTATCGTCGTCGTTACTAGGTATGGAATTAGCTGATCCGAATTTCGCAAAAAGCGATTTACTCGATTTACTTCGATTCGATTTTTCATTTCGATTTACTCATTGGTGCTAATATTTACTCTAAATTTATGAGAAATGGAGTCAAGCGGAACATTCTTGGCAATTTGATAGCTCAGGAAACTATATTTGGGTGGATTTTGACTGATGCTCTTACTGATTGTGAAAAGAGATCATTTACCACATATGTTTCGTATCACACGGAGGTGGGCCTAAATAAACAGCTGGAGAAATTTTGGGCTGTGGAAGTACCTCCAAAAGTGTCAAAGATCACACCTGAGGAGGAGTACTGTGAAGAGCATTTCAAAAACACTACGAGACGTAATGTGGATGTGCGTTATGTAGTTCCTTTGCCGTTTAAACCGCAATATTTGGTTGATAGTGGGTTCGGATGTTCTCGGGAAAAAGCACAACGACAGTTTTTTAGAAATGAGGTTTCTTTAAAAAAAACCGGCTCTTAAAGAACTTATGATGGTTTTCTTACAGAATATAAAACTTTAAATCAAATGGTTCAGGTTCAGCGAGCTGAGTCGGATTTATCAAAAACGTTTTATTTACCATATCTTGCGGTTTTAAAGCCTGAAAGTCCGAGTAGTTTTTAAAGCCTCAAGTCGTTCGTCTTCAGGTTTAAGTTTTAACGATATTTTGTTTGCCAGACCTATTTTACAAAATGGTTCAATGTTGTTAATGATTAGATGGCGGTTTTTTCGTTACGCTTTTAGCGGGGATATAGAGAAGATGTATCGCCAAATTTTAGTGGAATCAGAACAGTCGAAGTTTCAGTGGATTGTTTTTCGCAATCATCCAATGGATGATTTAAAGGATTTTGAGGTACACACCGTCACTTTTGGGATAAATTGTGGACGTTGTATTAACTGGCAAGTGGTGTTGAGAAAAATGGCCGCTGGCTTCAAAAATCTTGCAACGTATGATATATGCAGATGATGCTTTAGCGGGCACGCTTGATATTTCTTTGGCAATTGCAGCTCGTGATCAATTATAATTAGCTTTATCATCAGCTAGTTTCTCGATGAAAATATGGACCGCAAACGAAAGATTTACCCGTTGACTTTCTTTTAAATTGCAATTTTCTGGAAATTAACGACGACAGTAAAACCAAAACTTTGGAAATACAGTGGAATGCTAAAATTTTATTTTAAAACTTCTCCTGTTCCAGCAAAGGAAAATTTTAGAAAGCGAGAAGTCTTGTCTATTATCGAAATACTTTTTGATCCAGCTGGATGACTAGGGCCGATAATTGTAGTTGCAAGAATGTTATGCAACAAATTTGGAGCGAGAAAACAAATTGATTGATGAAAACAGCGGATTTGATAAATACAGTAAAACACGTTTGTGGCAAAACGGGTGTCGAATATTGTTGAAAAATTTACAAAAATAGCTAGAGACACGTTTCTTCGAAGGACAACCCTGCTGACTTGATAAGTAGGGGTGTGCAGCAGCAGGATTTGGTCAAAAATCAGCTTTGGTGGCATGGACCTTCTTGGCTCTGTTCTTCTTTGGATCGATGAAATAATGCTACTATCGGCGATTTTGGGACCAAGGAAGAAGAGCGTAAGCATCAAGTATTTTTGTATACTTCAAATCGTTTTATGGTGATTTATTATTAAATATTTCTTCTTATTCACGGGGTTTGCGTGTTTTGGCGTTTGTAGAAAGAGGTTGGAAAGTCATTCTGAAACAACAGAATAATTTTTCTGGTTCGGAAATTTCTTCAGCGGAGATTTAATCAGTTAAAGAAAAAATGATTATCGTATCTCAAAAGGCTTTTTTTCTACAGAATATTAAAAATTGTCTAATGAACAGCCAATTTTAGAAGGAAAACTGTTGAACTTGTCGCCCTTTCAAGACAAAAAGGGAATAATTCGTGTCGGTGGGTGTGGGACAAATGCTCCAAATTTGACATATAGTAAGCAATCTTCTATAGTATTGCATTCAGGCTGTCAGTTTTCCAGATTGTTTGTTGAGTTTATTCATCGGAATATGTTGAATGGTGGATATCAGTTAATGTTAAGAGTTCTACGTACTGATTTTTTTTTTATTCTGCATGTTAAAGATTTTATCAAGACGGCAATAAGTCTTTGTAAAATCTGTACTTTGCAGAAAAAAGCAACGCAAAGTCATATTACGGCAGCGCTTCCCACTTCTAGAACGGTGATTTCTCGGCCATTTATCACTACTGGCGTGAACTTCACAGGGCCTTTCGATATTCAGAATTTTGCGAGCCGGGCTTGCTTATTTACCAAGGGTTACGTTTGCCTATTCGAATGCTCCGCCGCTAAGGCAAAGCGGTTAATAGTAATCTACGCCAGCTTTCCTGGCAGCCTTTGAAAGACTTGTTTATTGACAAGGTTATCCGAAGAAAATATATTCTGATAACGGCAAAAATTTTGTAGGTGCTTCAAAGGTAATAAAATCACAATTTTGTGAATTTCTTCGAAACACTAGTGATATAGTAAATGCGAAATTTGGTCCCCAAGGCCTTGAATGGCATTTTAACCCTGCTAGTGCGCCTTAGATGGGGGGGTTATGGGAAGCATGTATAAAAAGCTTCAAGCATCATTTTAAAAGAATTGCTGGAAATCTAAAATACACATTTGAGGAATTTTCGACGTTGCTGGCGCGTATAGAATCTTGTTTAAATTCCAGACCTTTGTGCCCTTTAACAGAAAATGTTGAAAATTTAAATGTTTTAACGCCGGGTCATTTTCTTATTGGCGGCCCACTTTTAGCTCCACCCAAAGTAGATATTATAGAATCACCGCTGTCAATTACTAATCGATGGCAGCGCGTTGAGGCACTAAATCAGCGTTTGTGTGTCAGGTGGAAGCAGGATTACTTAAAAGATCTTCAAAAACGGCATAAATGGAAGTTTTTGCAGAAAGATTTAGAAGTTGGTGATCTAGTTGTTATTCGTGAGGACAACTTGTCAACCAATGAATGGCGCATGTTTAGAGTGGAGAGGTTACATCTAGGTAAAGATGGTCACGTCAGAGTTGTAGAATTAAAAACAGAGCGTGGTAAAATTACTAGACCAGTTGCGAAGTTAATAGTACTTCCAACTTAATAGTCTTTGCTGTTTACATTTTTTTTTACAGTATCATGGTTTAGCCCAAAAAGTATGCTGAAAATCACGCTTCTAACAAAATGGTTTGTCAAGTATGTTTAAAGAATCACCCACTACGTTTTTGCAAAAAGTTTCTGAATGTAAATATTGAAGAACGGATGCAGCTTGTATCTATTTACAAAAACTGTGCTAGTTGCTTGAGCCACGACCATACCTCGGGTACTTGTGATAGTACGGGCACATGTAGGCGCTGCGGTGATATGCACCACACGCTTTTGCATAAGTCGAGCATAAGACCTCGTTCGTCTAGCTCTAAAAAAGAGCCGTAAAAGGGGACCAAGTTCGCCGACCCGCCCTCGTCCGTCCGATGGCCTGCAGGGCGAAAGATCTAGTTCGTCTCGAGCCCTTGTTCCTGTTTACCCAGGAAACCGTAAAGCAACTGCACGGAGAAGAGAAGCAGGAGAAAGAAGTCGAGATGTCGTTTCGTTGTCAAGATACCAACTAACGGAAAGTGTTTTGCAAAAACCTACCGCGGTTTTAAAATTGTATTGGGCAGTCGTTAAGTTTTCGAACGAGCACTAATTCATCCTGGCTCGGAGACTTCATTGGTGTCTGATGATATAGTGAGGCGACTACACGCCAAAACAGTTTGCGTAGGACAGACGGAGAAATGACTGCTGATTTTAAGAGGAAATTTTTTTTCAATAGTAATAGTAGTTTTATTGTTTTACAATTTTTTGTTTTTTTCTTTTCAGTGATCCTACTGAAATATGTTGCTTACATTAGTTCTAACAAATATTGCAAAATTTCTTTTGAAAACATTAGTATTTCTTTCTATTTTAACATAGTTAGGGAGCAAACTGTATAATTTTAAGGGCTTGAAGAAAAGCGATCTCTGCATTGCTGTTGACGTCACCTTTTGTAGCATAAAGTTTCGCGTGTTTCTCAAATAATATGGTTGAACTTCTCGAACGTATGTCAATTGATCAATTAAATAGTCTGGAGCATTTCCCATCTTTATTTTAGTGTGTCCAGCATCAGTCTTTTAGCGTGTATCTGTTGCATTTTAATGTGGAACGCATAGCTTTGTTTTGAAGTTTTTGAAGTCTTTCTAACTCTGTTTTTTGTGCAGCAAGAGTATAAAATTGTCGATCCAAATTCGAAGTGTGGTTTTATCATAGTATTGTACATATTTATTGCTGTAATTAACGATACTTTGTTCCGCACTCTATTAAAAAAAGCCAATTTTTTGTCAATTTTTTTGCACACATATTCCACGTGTAGTTTAAATTTTAAGTCTGTCGATTGTAAACCCAAGATATTTTATTTCCCTAACTTTTTCAATTGTTTCATAATTTATTTTTAACATTACGCTCTTCATGTTTATTTCCATTAATTTAGTTTTACTTTCATTTAATTTTAGTTTATTATTATTAATATTAAATTTATTAAAGTAGTATTCAAAATACTTTATAATTACAATAATAAAATTAGTTTTCTTTACAGTTTTTTTTAAAGCTTTGATAAGATAATTTTATTGTATTTTCAAATTTAAAAAAAATATGCATATTGTGAGTACAAATAAGGATAAAAAAAGTAAAAGTAACAATACCTTTAACTTGTAGCCTTAAGAAAACAAACCTAAATCAATTTGATAAGCTGGTTGCATTAATGGAAGACTACCCACAACTTGCAACAGGCAGTCCCTTATTTGGAAGCAACAGAGTAGCGGTAGAAGAGATGTGGGTTAATGTTGCAAAAAAAAAAGTAAAAGCTTTAAAGCCGCCAACAAGAAGTGTATCGGAATAGAGAAGAGTATAATTGTAAAGAAGTTTTTGAATTATAATATGTAAATGTATGTAGGTATGGCAAGATCAGAAGTGTAGGGTAAAAAAAAATCGGTGAAAATAACGAGAGTCTTCCAACTGGAACTAAGTGTGGACAGAATTTGCCACCTGTCTTCCGCAGCAGCCCCTGGTGGTAGTGCTTTGGGTTTAAATTGTGTACATAAAACGATTCAAATAACGCCACCACGAAGTCATGCCAACGTAGCAGTTGCAACTCCCACCGGTTCTAAACATATAGATTTCAATAAGGAAATGCTATTATACGAACACACATCAAATATTTTAACACCAGACATTTCAGATATAACATTTGAACACTCACACTCATTTATTATTATTGTTTATCATTATTATTATTATTACATTCTTATCTAGCACAACAAGATTAATACATCTTATAAGTGACAGTGATAGTGATCAAGCAAATATACATAAAATGATATTAAAATAAAGATACAATTTTTAGTCAGTAATAAATAAAATATAATTAAATAGACTTAAAACTTGTGAGAAAAAGTTTCAAAAATAAAATAAGATTGTATAAAACCATCAATATGAATATATTAAGTGAAAACAAAGAAAACATATTTAAGAAATTGACATTAGTAACTTAGCTAACTCCTTTTTAAATAAAGTTGCGTTGCCTATTTTCTGGATATTATTTGGTAAGGAGTTCCAAAGACTGGTTGTGTTAATCAGAAACTATCTTTGAGATAATAAACTTTTGTATTTCTGTTGAATGATGTTCCTACCACGTTGAGACCTAGCAAAAATACGTTCATATAAATAAAGCGGTTGTTGTGATATTATGATTTTGTGCAGAAAAGTGAGACATCTGTATTTAAGAAGATCCTCAATGTCATTTTAAAAATTATCACCCTTATTGTGTTTGGCGTTTTCGTAGCAAAAACTCGGCGTTTTTTAAAGTTTTGTAATAGATTAAAGATAGCTCGCAACAATTGTCATTAATCTATTACAAAATTGTCGTAGTCGAAAGGGCACAATAAGGGCCTATGTTTAACAGGAGGAAATGTGATCACGTCGACCCTTCTGGAATTTATAGCTTGCAACATTATTGTATACAACTTTAACCTTACGTAGGTATATACAGTCACAATTAGCGTAGATTTCGCACCCATATATAAGTGTTGGGATCAAATATCATTTTGCCAGAAGCATACGTATAGCAAATGACGTTGAGTCTTTTATTACCCACAAAGTACTCTTCCAACGCCAGCATTTATATAACCTGTCCAGGTGATTCTATTATTAACCCTTTGCACTCGAAGCTTTTTTTCACTCATAATACCAGCAACTCGAATCAATTTTAATAGAAAAACATATTCACATATAAGTAAATGATATGCGCATAAAAAGAAAAGTCATAGTTGTATTTTAAATCTTTTTTAATTAATTATAGATACAAATGTTATAATATATTTAATGATTAAATTTAAATTAAATTAAATCCTTATGTTATGAACTGAAAATTATTTGCATTGTCTCCATAGCGGAGCCCTCGAGTTTGAAGATAAATTTTAAATGGCTCCGCTCCGGAGCCCTCGAGTGCAAAGGGTTAAAAATGATGCCTAAATTAGTCGCTGAAATTACACGCTCAATAGCATTATCATTAATTTTTATTTGAAAATTGTCAAAGGTTGTCCTAGATTTAGAAAGGAAAATACATTTTGACTTGCTGGGTTGATCTGTAAACCGTTGGATATTGGCCAGCTGTTAATTTTGTTCAAATCGGTATTTATACTATAAAATACGTATGGCAAATGGCGTTGAGTCTTTTATTACCAACAAAGTGCTCTTCCAACGCCAGCATTTATATGATCTGTCCAGGTGAGTCTATTATTAAAAATAATGCCTAAATTAGTCGCTGAAATTACACGCTCAATAGCATTATTATTAATTTTTATTTGTAAATTGTCACAGGTTCTCCTAGATTTAGAAAGGAAAATACATTTTGACTTCGCTAGGTTGATCTGTAAACCGTTGGATAATGCCCAGCTGTTAATTTTGTTCAAATCGGTATTTATACTATTTACACATAGGGTAATTTTCTCAATGTAGCTATAGTTATAGATTTGAACATCATCTGTATACATATGCATTTTACTGCTGATATCAATATTAGGTAGGTCATTGATGTACAGACAAAACAGAAGGGGTTCGAGTATGGAGCCTTGCGGAATACCTCTACCTACGTTAATGGGATCGGACGTATGGTTATTAATCTTTACTATTTGAGATCGGTTTTTTAGGTAGGAGGATATTAGATTGCAGGCGTTCGAGAGAAATAAAAGAGTTTCTGAAGTTTTTTCACCAAAATTGCGTTAACTGTATCAAATGCCTTACTATGATCCAAAAGAAGCAAAAAAGCCACCATATTAATGTCTAGTTTGGACCTGAGATCTTCGATTACATCTGCTAGAGCTGTTGTACAACTTCTGCCGCTCCTGAAACCTGATTGGTTGTTAGAAAACAAATTCTTACTGGACAGATATTTGTTTACTTGTTTGCAAATAATATTTTCAAATACTTTAGACAAAACGGTAGGATAGATATCGGGCGAAATACAGCATTGCCTTTGGGGATAAGAATTATTCGTGATATTTTCCACGCTTTTGGAAATATCGATTTCGTGAGAATATTGTTAAACAAGTGTGCTATAAAGGACAGAAGCGTAGGGATTAATATTTTAAAAAAGGTTGGGTTGATACCATCGATACCAACCGCATTAGATATCACTGCGGAGAAACTTTTAAACTTTCACAGTTGATCCACACCACGGAAGCAAAATGGGTTTTCCGTAGGGACATAGCACAAATCATCATAAGCGTTAGTTTCTGGATAGGCAACATTTATATTAAAAAAATTATTGTTAAATGAATTAACATCGACATCACATCACCATTCAATTTTTCACGTCCAATACCAATACCAACACAATTTTGTGTATTTCCTTCCATTTAGCTTTGCTGTCAATTGCGAATGAAAATTTCCTTTGGTAATACGAGAGTTTAGCTGAGTGAATACATTTTGATACTTTTCTACGAGCAGTTGTTTGGTGTTATAGTTTTTCTTCACCACTATTTTTATTTAACAAATTCACTTATTTTAGATTACAAAAAAAAAACAATGACTTTTCTTTACTAAGAATGATAATATAAAGGTAAAAGGTTTACACAACAACCGGTAAATTCCTAAGAAAAACAATGTTGCCAAATTGTTGACTTTTAGGGCTGTTTCCAACATCTCCCCCTGATTTTTCTTAGGAAGGTGAATACCTCTTTGGGGCTTGGCGTCTTCTTGCTGACCTCCTACGCTCTACGGATTCATTAGGAAGTATAGGCAGTTCAGCTTGTTGAGATAACTGTTCGTTAGAAAAAATAGGCAGTTCAGCTTCAGATTGTTGAGATGATTGTTCAGCTTGCTCTGGCAGCGCTTCGCTTGTACGAGCTAGTGGGTTATTTGTAGATTCACTGCTGTTAATAGATGACGATGGTTCGTTACAATAAAAATCAAAATAGGTTGTTTCCGATGAACTATCGTTGGTGTAACGCTGACATAGTTGGTTAATATGTAATCCGTCGACCTGTTGATACCATCTCATTATAAATAAGAAAGCCAGCTCTTTCTACTACCTCTGCGGGAACCCATGACATTTTATTTTTGTAATAAATTTTTGCATAAATTTTGTCTGCTTTAAAATTACGTGCCTTGGCGCCATGTTTTTTATTAAAAGCTTTTTCCATTATAGTGTTACGCATGTAAGTTATGTCAGGAGTAGTTTTTAATAAATCTAGTGCTGTTTGGATACGTCTTCCAATAAAAACCTCCGAAGGTGACTTTTTATCTGGAGCATTTGGGTTTGGTGTTGCTCTATATTGTAATAAAAAATCTAATAAATTTTCTTTGTCGTCTGAATTGGCTTCACAAAATGATCTTTTAAGAGCTTTCTTTATTGTTTCGACGAACCGCTCTGCTTGCCCATTAGACTGAGGATGAAAAGCTAAAGTTCTTCACAGAAACGTCGAAAAATAGAACTGGTAAATTGAGTACCATTGTCTGTTGCTATGAGTTTTGGTTGGCCATATCGCGAAATAAATTCATGAAGACATCTTACAATTTCATTAGATGAAATTGTCGTAGTCAGCATCACCTCAGGCCATTTTGAGTGCGCTTCGACCATCACTAAATAATATTTACCTCTTAGGGGACCTGCAATGTCAATATGCACCCTATCCAAAATATTTGCTGGCACTGGCCACGAGCTTAATAAAGATTTGGTGGGAGAATTTGCTACTAAAGCACAATTTTGACATTGTTTAGCGAATTGTGCTATCTCAGCGTCTATATTCGGCCAATACACATATGATCTTGCGAGGCTCTTCATACGTTCAATGCCTTGATGGCCCTTTTGCAGTTGCTTTAATATTCGACGTCTGAAAACTTTTGGAATTATTAATCGGTCTCCACTCATGAGACAATTGTTGACAATGCTAAGAGATTCTCTGCGATTGTAGTACGACTTAGAATTAGTCTTTAAAGGAACCTTTGATGATTGAGGCTAACCATTTTTAACATACTTCATGGCCTCTTGTAGTTCTGCGTCTTTCGATGTTGCTAGACTAACCATATTTAGTGTCACTGGTAGATGCTTAACGTTGTCTTCTATAATGAAATTAAAATCGTCTTCAGTTTGTATAGCGGCTACTACGAAATCTTCGTTATGTGTTTGAGGCGCTATAAGACGTGAAAGAATATCGACATTTCCAAATTCATGTGTATTGACGTATTCGATTTGGAAATCGTAGGACATTAAAATAAGAGCCTACCGCTGCAATCGGTTTGCGGTGTGTGTTGGTATGCCTTTTTTTAATCCAAATATCGCAAGAAGAGGTTTGTGATCTGTCAGTAACGTAAACCTTCTACCGTAAATCATACGATGAAACTTTACGCATGCACACACCAGTGCCAATGCCTCTTTTTCAATTTGGTTCTACTTCTGCTCAGCCGTGGTTAAAGCGCGTGAAACGTGATAAATCGCTTTTTTCGTTCCGTCAGGCATTTCATGAGAGATTTGTGCACCAATTCCAACCATGGACGCGTCAGCTCCTACAAATATCGGTAATTTGCTATCGTAGTGCGTTAAAAGGATACACAGTAACTTTTTAAATTGTTGAAATGATGACTCACATTCTGCATCACAGTTCCACTTCGATTCGGTTTTAAACAGATTATCGAGGGGATACCTGAGATCACGCATCCGATTAATAAACTTGCCATAATAGTTGATGGCGCCCAGGAAGGAACGAAGTTGAGAAATGTTTTCTGGTAGTGGCATTTTTTAAATGGCTTCTGTCTTTTTAGGATCAGGATGAATGCCGTGTGAATCTATCACATGTCCAAGATATATAATTGAGGTCTGAAATATGTCGCATTTTTCCCATCGTATCGTCAGACCGTGGTCGTTGAAACGCTTAATGACCTCCATGACCTTTATATAATTTTCTTGAAAATTCGACGTTGCGATAATCACGTCATCCAAATAAGCGAACACACCACTAACGCCTGCAAGTATTGTGTCCATAGCCTTTTGGAACGCGCCAGGTGCAGATGTTATTCCTGGGGGCAAGCGATTAAACAAATACAAACCCTTATGCGTCGTGATGGTTAGCAACTTCTTTGACATTTTATCTACCTCGAACTGTAAATAGGCATCTGAGAGATCTATTTTTGTAAAAAATCTTGCAGTTTGAAAACTTGGAAAAAATCTCATCAGCGTGGGGTATTGGATATAAATTTGGTTGCATGCACTTATTTAACCCAGTCGAGTAGTCTGCGCAAATACGAATTTTGTTATTTGCTTTTCGTACAACCACTATAGGTGCAGCCCATTCGGAGTGTGTGATAGGTGTAATAATACCTTCGTTCTAATCGATTTAGTTCGGCTTCTACCAATGGTAACGTTGCTAATGGAACTGGCCTCTTCGCCTTAAATACTGGTGTGCTGTTAGGCTTTGTGTATAATTTGACCATAAAACGCTTGCAATGACCTGTTTTGTTTTGGATTACTGCTGGAAAATTTTTACGAATTTCGCTTAAGATTTTATTTTTATCAAATATTTTCTAAACTCATGTTCCAATAACCAAATTTGTCTATCAAGTCTGCACCAAATACATTCAAATTCTCTAGTTCTGTAACACAAATTTTTGCTGTCCTTACATTGCTGTTGTGCTGTGCTTCAGCTAAAAACTCACCAGTAACTGGTACTTTGTTGTTAGATGCATCTGATACTTTTTGCATACAACGCTGTAATTTCGGTTGACCAATCTTTACCCAATTTGCTTTCGATATGATTGTTACATCTGCCGCTGTATCTAATTGTAGTTCAATGTAATGTTTTTGTATTTGAAGTACAACAAACTTTCTGCGATTTAAATGACCGATTACCGTTTTAATATTCTGCCGATGTATTGGTGTCGCTGCTACTACGTTTGTATGATATTCATCGCTGCTTTTGTTCTTACTGTTCTTATTAGGCTTATACGTTTGTTTGCGCGCGTTTTGTGATTGGTTTTTGAGGTTATGTTTTAAAGTGATGTGTTTCTTAAAACATCCACAATAACCTTCTTTATGCCCTATTTTACATGTTTTGCATTTATGGTTAGAATAAGTGCAATCTTTAACAAAATGCATTGCTCCACATTGCCACCTGGGCGTCTTGGGCTATCGAGCACATCATTATTGGTGGCAAACTTTGTATTTTCGTTACTTGGCACTCGTCTTAGTTTATTGCTCTTGCATTTGACTGCTCTTACCTGGGGTGTTTGTGTTTCCACAAGGTTGGTGTCGTTTTTGAGTATCGTCATTTGTTGTATTTGTGATGTGAGCTTTTCGAGTGTTATGTCGGAACTACTTTCCAGCATTGAAATTAATTTGCTTCGTATTTCTGTATACGAAGACGACTGTAACCCAATTATAAAAATGAGGCACTTCAATTGTTGCGTTGACATTTGTGCGTGCAAGAACCGTTCGCATTGTTTGTTTACCCTACCGGCGTACATAATGATATCTTCATTCTTCTGTATTTTTAGACAATTGTAACGTATGCTGAACAAGGACTCCTTGTAGTCAAACAAAGATTTTAGTTGATTTAGGGTTTCCACAAAAGACAATTCTTGCGGCTTCCGTGGTAACAAAAAATTTGAATATTTGACGTATACATCTTGATTTCATTTCCGAAGAATAAGGCGAACCTTGGATGCATCATCTAGAGCTTTTGCGTCTTCGATGAAAAGAGCTTCGTACCTTTTGTACCAGTTTATAAAAAAACTGTCTGTTTCTGGATCATAACGAAAATCGACAATGCTTTTAGACAAAACGTCCATTAAATTTTCTTGGCCCGTTTGTATTGCTGGTTGTGGTTTATTTGCAGCGCTTGAGTTCTCCACAAGCGTTGTTAGTTTGTCTATTAAATAATGCTGGCGTTGGGCAGTTTCGGTTTGTTGGACTAAAATCCGCGACACTATTGTTTCTAATGTAGACATCTTCACACAAAAATCCTCGTCGCCACTGTTATAGTTTTTCATCACTACTATTTTTATTTAACAAATTCACTTATTTTAGATTACAAAAAAACAATGACTTTTCTTTACAAGAGTTAAACTAAGAATGATAATATAAAGATAAAAGGTTAATACAACAACCGGTAAATTCCTAAGAAAAACAATGTTGCCAAATTGTTGACTTTTAGGGCTGTTTCCAACATATGGATTGCCCTAAGTTCATCAGTTCTAAATCTTTTCCAACGTGAGTAGGCCTCGTCGCGCTTTCTTATAAGAGATTTGATTTCGTCGTTAAAACATGGCGGTTGACTGTATGTTACACGTTTAGTTTTCAGAGGAACACAGAGGTCAAATAAACAATTCACATTACCCTGAATAAAGGAGAGCTGGTCATCAACGCTATCAAGGGTGTATATCTGATCCCAGGAGATGCAATCAAAGTAGTGATTTAATGAACCATAATTAATGTTATGCAAATCGCGATATGTAAAACAGGTTATGTCCGTTAAAACAGAAAAATTATATGTCAGAAAAAGAATGTCATGTTTAGAGAACACTGAAGCAGATAGTTGGTTGTATAATTGTATCTTAGATAAGTGATTGACAAATATTAAATCAATCAAGCTGCAAGATGTATTATGATAGTGTGTGGGTGTGTGAGTATTTACTGGATATAAGCCTAAAGCCGTCATTGTCGCGATCATAGGGTTTTCATCTAGTAAATTGTTATTAAAGTCGCCAGCTATAATATCATCGTATTGCACTGATATATTTTACAAAATTTTTGTAAAATTGTTAAAACTTATAGTATTATTTGCCCTATACACACTGCACAGCAACAGTTTCTTATTATCTAAGCTAGAAATCTCAAGAAATAGATATTCGATTTGACTTTCAATGTCATTTTTCAATATAACCTTACATGGTATACTATCTTGGACGTAAACTGCGACTAAACCTCCCTTAGCAGCAGTTTCAATGCCGTTAATGAGCGTTTTTCTGTCCGAGCGAAATAGCGTAAAACCTGATACTTTGAAAACTGAGTCAGATATTCCCATTTCACAACATCAACCACTGTCATCACAAGAAAAAGTAAAAATAACTTCAATTTCAAAAGAAAAAAATGAACCACTTCACCAAAATAGAAAAAGGAAACACACCGAAAACACCACCGACAGACTGAAACGTTTACGCCTGCAAATAGAAATTCAAAATAAAACATTTGACATAATGAACAACCACTTTGAAGCTGCCAAAATGCAAGCCGAAACAACGAAAATGCACGCTGAAGCTGCAAAAGTTCAGGCTGAAGCATTAAAAGAAATTGCAAGAATTCAAGCTGAAACAGCAATAGATCAGACCGAAGCTCTCAAAGAAATCTCGGTCTCATTAAAAATTATGGGACAAACTTTAACAAATATAATAAAACATCTTAAAGATGAAGAATAATATATTTATATTCTTTGTAATTAAAATTTGACTGCAAACTTTTTATTTATTTATTTTATTTTTTTTTTTTTTAATATTGTTATAAACTGTTTCTTTCTTAAATATTTTTTGTTGGTAAATAATGAAGCATTTTTTTAATAAACAAGTATTATAAAATTACATATAAAAAATGTTTTCATACTTTACATCAAATTTCTTTTAATCTCAGCTCTTGCTGCTCTAGCAGCTGCATCATCGTTAAGTGCTTCAACATCTTCATTATCAACATTATTTGTGGGCTCCCAAAGTTCGTTGTTGCAAGTTTCCCAGTTGTTTTTGTAAAAGATGCAGAAGTTGTGCAGAATGCAACATGCATTAATAATGCTTGTTGTCTTCTCAGCGCTGAAACGATTTTTTAATAATTTTCGTTGTACTTTTTTCCCGAGAGTCAATCGGATTTCTTAAAAGTGTTATCAAGTATGGCTGTAACTTTTAACCAGAATCACCTGTTGTAAAAAAGAGAGTTAAATAATAATACAAACATTAACTTGAGTTTACCAAGAAGCCAGGTATTTCCATTTAAATAATTTATTTTAAACAAATAATTTGCTGCACTCTGGTCCCAAACAAAAGCGTCGTGGTTAGCTCCTGGGTATCTTGCATCCACATAAGTAATAACCATATTTTGATCGCAAATCTATAGAAAAGAAACATAAAAGTTAATAATAACTAAAGTTTGCCTTGTGGTAGAAATTCGACCAAGTTTATTATTGAACATTTTTTCTTTTTTATTCTATTTGCATACTCATCTGTGAAATAATTGTAAATATTTTGCATGTGTAGTGGTAGCAATTTATCTACAAATGCACATACACATGTTCATATAATACTTACCAAAATTACGTTTATACTATAGTTACCTTTTCGGTTATAGCATATATGATTTTTATCACTACCGCACCCCTTTATTCGCACATGTGTCCCGTCAACACAACCCACTATACCAGGAAAGCCAGCAACTTGATAAAAACTTTCGTTTTGTTTGTTCTCTTCTAAGCTTCTGTCTAATTTTATCCATTTTGGACCTAAGTGTTCTTTAAACAGCTCTCTTATTATTTTCGACACCTGAGATTTTGACATTGAGAAAAAGTACTCATTTCCGAAAGATGCTTGATAGGCACCAGTAGCCAGAAAACATAAAAATTTCGCAAGCTTTGTAACGTTTTTTATTTTACTTACCGGTCCTCAGGTAGATGAATTACATTAAAACCATCTCGGATATTTCTGTGGCATAAACGAATGTACACACCGTCACTTTCACTTGAATCACCATCACTAAAATTTATTTCATCGGATGGAAACATTTTTATGCGCATATATATGTTTGTCATTATCTTTTTTTTTTAACCGACTTCAAAAAAAGGAGGTTATACAAATCGGCTGAATGTTTTTTTATATATTTGTGCCCGCAGAACTCTGTTTAGGTTGAACTGTTCGGTTTTTTAATTAATCATAAATTTTATGAAATTCCTCATTTGTCACTCTGGTGACTTTGATAAAATCTAAATTCTACTCCTTTAGTAAACCGTGTATTTTTTGGGAGTATTTACTTTTAATGGCATTACTTAAAACCGTTAACGGTTCAACTAAACTTTGTTTTCGCCATCTTCCTTTTTGCTTTTTGTAAAACTTCTTGTCTTTTTTTACTGAGAGAACACACACATCGTATTTCAAGGTAAAAATATTTATTAATAAAAGTTTATTTACAAAATTATAACAATTGTGTTTTTTCTTATTCAAATTTCTTTTTCTGCCTAACACACCCCAACATTTTGGTCCATTCGAGCCGGATCCTGAGAATTTATTTAGAGGATATTTATATTCTTTTTTTCTTCAAAGGATCATCACCTTTTTTGATTGCATCAACACTCATTTTCTACACTCTTTTAGAAAATTTCAATTTGATTAAAAGAAAGAGTGTAAATAAAGGTAGAAAAAGTGCATGTACATATTTACTGAATACATACATTGACAATTGTTTGTGAATATTTTTTACCTATTGTGATTGATCGTGTAACAACCCTTGTATTTTGTAGAGATTAAATCAACCGCAGACAATAAAAAATATAATAAAACATTTTCGCAATTTTTTATATTAAAATAGAATATTTAGTGGGTGATTAATTGAATTAAATAAATAATAAGTTGATTAAATGATTACTAAGTGTAATAGAGTGCATATATACATACATACGTATATATTTGTTATACACTTATAATCAACTAGTTTTTTCTTTTATTATATTTGTTGTTGTAAAACCGACTGTAACCCAACAGACAATTTGACTAGGGTTAGTCGGCAAAAGTTTTGGTGATATTCTGCGGTAAAAAGTTTTAATTTTTCTTGGACTATTTGTGAATATTTTTTGTAATTCGGTTTGTTTGTACATTTAATTAATTTTTATTGGAAAATTTTCTATTTTCAAACAACTCGTAATTGAATCAAATTATTATATTTAGGTGAGATATTAAAACATTTTTGCCTATAATAAAAACAAGAATTTTCACGTGGATTAATTATTAAAGAAATAAAAATGTCAAAATCACCACTAAATAAATTTATAATAGCATCGGATGCGCTTATTAAATTTGAATCAAATTTTTGCGAGTTTCGTGACGAAATGCATACTATTTACACTTTGGAGATTCAGGGTGTCGAATTAAAGAGTTTATGGGAAAAAGTTAAGTCTTCGTATGAGGCTTGTTTGGACTTTTTTGAGGACAGTGCTAAGGTGGAGCCTACTGATGTAGAGGTAGCTTCGTCTAAGTATCAGTCCACATATGTAGCGTATTTGAAATGTTCGGCTGCTATAAATGAAAAAGTTCATAATTTCCAATCGGCCCCAAAGGCGGGTTGTTCTACTTCGGTGAATTCCAATACGGGTAGTTTTGACCATAATTTGTCCTTGCCTCCTTGTGATGTAAAAACATTTGAAGGTTATTATATTGCTTGACCCGCATTTAGGGATTTATTTACGGCAATATATATTAATAGTTCACGCCTTAGTAATGTTGAACGGCTGTGTTATTTGATACGTAAGACCGCCGGTGAAGCGAATGAGATAGTGTCGAAGTTTCCGTTGAGTAATGAAGGGTTTGACGTGGCGTGGCAAAATTTGAAAGAGGCATATGAGAACCCTCGTATGTTGGTCAATAACCAATTAAAATTGCTATTTAACCTTCCTTCGGTAGATAAGGAATCTAGTGCCGGGCTTAAAACTCTTCAACGCGGAATTAATAATTGTCTTGCTTCGTTTTCTGTGTTTTCAGGTGGCAACGGATAATTGGGATCCAATTTTGATTTTTATGTGCATTCAGCGTCTGCCTACGTCTACTGTTGGTCTCTGGGAACAGGGTGTTCGTAATAAATCGGTCTTGTCTACTTGGAAAGAGTTTGATGCTTTTCTGACGGAAAGAATTCAGACTCTAGAGTGTGTTCGTGATCTTAAGGATTCATAGCCATCTGTAAAATCTTCTGGACAGAAGGTCAGGGCTCATGTTGTGAATTCAGCCTCATCTTCCTGCGTTTTATGTCGGTCTTCAGGTCATTTTTTGAGGACGTGTAAACGTTTTAAAAATCTTTCGATTTCGGTGCTTCTGGGAACAGCTATGGTGAATATTATTCAGCAGGGTATGACACACCCCGCTCGCGCTCTTATTGACCCTACTTCAGAATCTTCTTTTATCTCTGAGCATTTAAGGAATCGGTTGAAACAATCTGCACATTCGACGAATGTCAAAGTTTCTGGTATTAACCGGACGATTTCTGCTGCAAGGAAGGTTTGCGCTTTGAAAATTGGTTCTCCTTTAGATAAATCTATTCTATTGAAAACCATGGCCCTGATATTACCCAATATATCAGGCAATTTGCCCTCTTTCCTATTGGGATCGAGTCTTCGGGATAATTTTTCGGATCTACAACTAGCTGACCCCCGGTTTTATCAATCCAGACCGGTTGAATTACTTCTCGGGGCGGATTTATATCCTCAGCTAATTTTGGGCGGAATTCGTCGTGATGTTTTAGGGACATTGCTGGCTCAGAATACGGTTTTTGGATGGATCGTTACGGGATCTATTCGAGAATCACGCGTGCAAGTGTGTGCGACTACTGTAGGGATTTCTGCAGGGGACGATTTGAATAAAAATCTGCTTCGCTTTTGGGAACTTGAGGAAACCCCTAAAACGAAAATATTATCACCAGCTAATGAATTTTGTGAGGACAATTTTAGGAGAACTACGCGACGCGACTCCGACGGCAGATATGTAGTGACGCTACCCTTTAGGCCAGAATTTCCTCATTCTATTAATTTAGGCTTTTCAAGACAGAATGTTATGGCACAATTCTTGAGAAATGAGTCCTCACTTTTGCGGAAGCCCAATGTTAAGGCATTATATGAGTATATGAGTTTGGGCCATATGAAGCCTGTGGTACGTACTTTTACTGGTCCTTCATTCTCCTGTTATCTTCCTCATCACCCGGTATTAAAGCCGGATAGCAAAACTACGAAATTGCGTGTCGTATTTAATGCATCAACTAGAACCTCTAATGGAACTTGTTTAAATGATTGTCTTTATGTGGGACCAACTTTGCAATCCGATTTAGTTCTACTTATTTTGCGTTGGAGGCTATTTCGATTTGTTTTTAATTGCGATATTACTCAGATGTATAGACACATTCGGTTGGATTCTGCTCATACGCCATATCAGCGTATATTTTTTCGATCTTCTCCGGCAGAAGAGGTGAAGACGTATGAATTGCAGACTGTGACTTTCGGTGTTAACTGTGCTCCTTATCTGGCGATACGGACACTGTTACAGCTCGCAGAAGACTCAGAGACGGAGTACCCTCTTGCGGCTAATATATTGCGCAAGGATATGTACGTTGACGACATATTAACAGGGGCTCATGATGTTTCGTCTGTATTGAAGGCACGAAATCAGTTTATATCTGCTTTGTCTTCAGCTAAATTTGAGTTAAGAAAATGGACTTCAAACGACATTGAAGTTCTAAAAGGCATTCCATCGGAATATCTTGTAGATTCTAAACTTTTGGTATTTGTTGAATCTAGTAACTCGAAAACATTGGGTATTCAGTGGAATGCTCAATTGGACTCCTTTTACTTTCGTTTAGAGCCTATAGCCGAGAGGGCACGTTACACGAAAACTGAAGTGTTGTCTATCATCGCCAAATTGTTTGATCCTGTAGGATGGATAGGTCCGGTGATCGTTACTGCCAAAATTATTATGCAGAGCATCTGGCGAGATAATATTGACTGGGATGATTTTTTAGTCCCTTCTACGGACAGGGAATGGAGAAAATTTGTCAATTTTTATACGGAAATAAATGACATCCGGATACCCAGATGGGTGCACTATGCACCTGGGACATAAATAGAACTTCATGTTTTTTCTGATGCCTCAGAAAAAGCATACGCGGGGGTGATTTATGTTCGTGTCAAAGCATATGACCAAATCTATACTTGTTTGCTCTCTTGCAAAACTAAAGTGGCTCCAATAAAATCGATTTCCCTACCTCGCTTGGAACTTTGCGGTGCAGTTTTGGCCTCAGAGCTGTTAAAAGCTGTTATTGGAGCGATTGATATTCCGATAAGGCAAGTGTATTGTTGGACAGATTCCACTATTGTTCTGTGTTGGTTGAAAAAAACACCGGATAGCTGGACAACGTTCGTGGCTAACAGGGTTTGTCGGATTCAGGAGAATGTAGGGAATGTAGTTGGTATCATATTCGATCGGAAGAAAATCCGGCGGATTTGGGCAGTCGGGGACTTTCGCCCTCAGATCTGGCTAAGAGTGAACTCTGGTGACATGGACCCACGTGGCTTCGTGAGCCTAAGTCTCAGTGGAAGATTCATGATCTCTGTCCGTTGGACACAGATGTCGAAGCTAGAGCTGTTAGAGCACACGCCTCTTTTTTTTTCGAATTATGAGGATATTCTTGACCGGTTTTCTAAACTTGACCGCGCTCTTAGGGTAATTGCTTACATGTTTCGATTTTTTGTTATGACACATTCTTCGCTTAGAGACAAACGATCTTTTGATTCTTCTACCATTTAAAGTGATAAGATACAAAGGTTCGATTGCGTTTAGCAATTTTGGCTCAGAAGGTTATTTTGTGGAAGAATATAAATCTCTTTTAGCAGGAGAGACCATTTCATCGAGAAGTTCGCTTAGTTCACTTAATCCCTTTTTAGATGATAAAGGAGTAATGAGACTAAATGGTGGTTTGGTAAAATCGCCATCTTTATCTTACACGGAGAAACATCCGATTATTCTACCTTATTCGTGTCGGTTTACTATTCTTTTAGGGGAATTCGTGCATTTGATTTCTATTCATGGCGGTAATCAATTGATGTTGAGGATTATGGGCATTGAATATTGGGTGCCTCGACTTAAGGTTCTAGTACGGACTATAATAAATCGTTGTAAGCGTTGTGTATTGGATAAAAAACGCTCATGTTCTCAGATAATGGCTGCTTTTCCTCCGGAACGCACTACTTTAGAGCGACCTTTTACAACTACGGGTGTTGATTTTGCAGGTCCCTTTGATTTGAAAAGTTTTACTGGTAGATCCTGCCGGATAACGAAGGGCTATGTGTGTATCATCGTTTGTTTTTCGACTAAAGCGGTCCATTTAGAAGCCACAACTGATTTAACGTCAGATTCGTTTTTGGCGGCATTACATCGATTTATTGCTAGACGTGGTTGTCCACTGACAATATTTTCTGATAATGGGGCCAATTTTGTAGGAGCTTCTCGTGAGATTGAGAGAGATTTTCGTACTTTTCTGACGGAGAGCCAGGCTCGACTGTGCTCTACTTTTGCCGTTCAGGACCTTTCATGGCGGTTTATCCCTGCAGGTGCGCCTCATATGGGTGGCTTATGGGAAGCTGCTGTTAAAAGCTTTAAACTTCATTTTAGAAAAATATACTTTCGAAGAACTTTTTACCATACTTGCGCGGATAGAGACTTGCTTGAATTCTCGACCCTTATGTCCTATGTCTGACAATCCTAACGAGCCTGTGGCCCTGACTCCTGGTCATTTTTTAATAGGCGGTCCAATATTGGCACCACCGGAACCATCTATTTATGAGTCACCTATAGGTTTAGTGAATCGATACCGCAAAATGAACGCATTTTCTCATGATTTCTGTCGCCGATGGAAGGAGGAATATCTTCATACTTTGCATAAACGGTACAAATGGAAATTTCCAGACCGAGACATAGCCGTAAACGACTTGTTTGCTATTCGTCATGAACAGTTATCTCCAACTTCCTGGAAATTAGGTCGCGTAATTAAAACGTATCCAGGAAGTGATAATCATGTGCGCGTCGCCGACGTGCGCACAGAAAACGGGGTTGTAGAACGACCAATCACAAAACTGGTAATTTTGACCAATTAACTTGTAATTAACATGTATTAACCCTCCTTATTTCCTAGCATTATGGCCACCTGGTCAACCATTTATGAAGATGCCCTGCTAGAGGATTATGAGGAGGCGATGGAGGTAGCAGATCCGATAACTGGAGCACCCTGCACTATACCTTCGACAACGGCTTCCATGGCAGTGGAATCGCAACCACCTGTATCCCTTTCCATAGTGGATGAGCCTGTCGCTGTGGTACCGGCATCAACGGATCCTGCACCAACTGGATCCTCCAGCTTAGTGGACAGCTTTGGCCCGAAAAATGATTTGCGAACAAATAAAGGTATAGACTTCAGTGCGCTCAACTGCAGCCTCTGCATAAAACCTCACCCTTTCGGTTTCGGCAGCTTGTTCATGAGAAGAAATTGCTTCACGTGCTGATTTGGGGCCATTGCTCACGTTGTTTGGCCAGCAATCACACGTTGAAAGACTGTCGAAGCGTCCGAAAGTGCAACAAATGTCAGGGAAATCATAACACCCTGCTGCATTCCCCGAAGCGTGTTGAAGGAAAGAATACCAAAAAGAATAAGAAATCGAAGAACATTGTGTTGTCACATATTGTCAGTGTAACTTCGTTACCACTGTACCATGTGGTAAATTTCTCGCCGACCTTGCAGGCGAAACTTATTCTAGGGGACCGGCAGATACAGGTTCGTGCGGTAATAGACCTCTGCTGTAGCGTCAGCTACATCAGTGAACAGCTGATTAAAAAATTAAATATTCCCGTTACGGGGTCCTATTGCCGTATAACCATTCGAATGTTATATACTCCATTAAAAACAATTTCCCTGACAGCAAAAGTTTCTAAAATGCGGGGTATAAGAACTCCAATAGAGAATGTGTCAGAGGTTGTGCGAGAGCATTTTCCCGGCTTGCAGTTGGCGGATCAGACCTTTTACCACTCAGGTCAGGTCGCGCTGGTTCTCGGTCCAGAACTAAGTTCCCAAATCATTACGGGAAAAATTTATTCTTGCCCGGGCTGTCCACTAGCTCAGTACACAATCTTTGGGTGGGTTATATCTGGCCAATCGTCTATATAATTCAGTCCTAATTGTGCTACGATAATCAGTTTATGGATCTGTTGTAAAATCCATATTTTATTGAACTATAATACAATAAAAAAAGAACATTCATTGATTAAATTACTTCTCATGTTTATTGCATCTAACTTTGTTATTGCAAGGCGGCCGGCAATGTTTAGGTTGAACTGTTCGGTTTTTTAATTAATCATAAATTTTATGAAATTCCTCATTTGTCACTCTGGTGACTTTGATAAAATCTAAATTCTACTCCTTTAGTAAACCGTGTATTTTTTGGGAGTATTTACTTTTAATGGCATTACTTAAAACCGTTAACGGTTCAACTAAGCTTTGTTTTCGCCATCTTCCTTTTTGCTTTTTGTAAAACTTCTTGTCTTTTTTACTGAGAGAACACACACTTCGTATTTCAAGGTAAAAATATTTATTAATAAAAGTTTATTTACAAAATTATAACAATTGTGTTTTTTCTTATTCAAATTTCTTTTTCTGCCTAAAAGTACAATTATGCGAACGTCATCGTAAGCTAACCTAACGGCCGTTTGTTTTTAAATATACTAAAACAATGCAAACGCTTACCGAAATTAACTGTCACGTTTCCGGAACGCTTCAACCTGTATAAAATAGGTTTTGACGGCATTGTTACGTGACATTCGTAAGATAGTGCTGGAATTATATGTGATAAGTACCATTGCGGCACATTTGCCCTTTTTAGGTACTTTTTAAGTATTGATAATAATTGTATCATTCATCAGTTTTTATTATTTTGCTTAATAAAAGTATAATAAATAAATAGTTACATTAAATACATACTAATATTTTTTAAAACAGATAATTAAATTTGTCAATACATTGCACATATTGCAATGTAAAATATTTTTCGAAGCGAAATTAGTACTTTTTCTAAATTTACATGTACGGAACTGTGCCCGTAACTATGCCACAAATCTCAACACTGTTCTGAACAACTGCAGCAAATTGAAAATTGTGTTAGGTTTTGTAATTTAATATTTTGGCTTTGTAGTTTTTTTTTGCAAAACAATTGTACTTATTTCATGGACATCAGTAAATTAATCCTCAATATCCATTTTTAAATTCTTTTCGGGCTTTTGAAATTAATATTACAAACACATTGTGCTGCACAATGTTTTGTTTTTGTTTATTTTATTGACATTCGTCACATTTGTAATATTTCTATAAGTACATAAACGACCGTACGTTAAAATACGTTAAGTTTTTCTTACATCAACGTTCGCATAACGAGGCCTTAACACACCCCAACAACTCAGTCATTTCTGATCCGATTCTAAAAATTTTTGGTAATATGATAGATTATGCTTACAGATTGGTCCCGTTTTAAAAACAGCTCATAATCTTAAAAATTAAAGGGTGTCCCCATACAACATACACATTTTTTACGTGTATTATGAACTCTAAAGGGCGATTCTGTAAAATTTAAAATTACTGCGTATTACTACAGCTCCCAAAAACAAAAAAATATACAAAAATAAATCCAAAAATTAAAGGGTGTCCCATAATTGATGAAGATTTACTTATATGAGCCTATCTCTTGAACCGTTATAGATAAACGCTTGTAAATTCGACGCAATGTCGTTATAGTAACAGCTGATAATATTTAAAATTATAAATTAAAGGGTGCACCAATAGTTAATTTAACTTTGTATATGGCAATACTTTTAAACAGTTGTAGACTGACGATTGAAATTTACAAAGAACCTGTATTACTAACTCCTCTATAACAACAAGTATAAAATTTGGATTTGGAAATAAACGGGTGTCCCAATAGTTGATACAATATGGTGTATGTGGCCGGAATTTTGAACCGTTATAGACAGACAGCTGAAATTTACAATGGACATGTTTTGCTAAGTCCGCTATAAGAAGAATTTAGAAAGTAAAGGGTGTTCCCAAAATTAATGTAATTTGTTCAATATGGCCGTATTTTTTGAACCGTTGTATGCAAACGCCTTAGTTTTGGACAGAATGTCCACTACTTTATTTGGTATAATAAGTATAGAAATGTTATATTATAAATTAAATAGTTGATATAATCTGATGTATATGGGCAAACGGTTCAACCGTTACAGACAGACAGTTAAATTTACACAGAACCTGATTGCTAAATCTGCTGCAACAGCAAGTATATAATTTGAATTTTGAAATTAAAGAGTGACCCTATAGTTGCTGCAATTTGATGTATATTGTCAAACTAGTGAACAGTTGAAAAAGTATAAAGTTTGGAGATATAAGTGTGTCCGAATAGTTAATGTAACCTAATTTATCTGGCCATACACTTGAGCTGTTAAAGACATACATATGAAATCTGTTTTGAAGTCGGTCTTTTTTCGCAAGAATTATTTTTTTAATTATGTTGAAAATAAATTTATTAATTGTAAATAAATAAATTTATTAATTGCTATAATTGTTTTTTTTTTATGAAACAAAGCAGAGAAAATGTCAAGTTGTATATTATGGCAATAATGTTTTTTATGTATACAAAATGTACTACGTAATAAAACGTAAGTCAGACGAGTATTTTATAAAAACTCATTTGTTTACGTACTCGCCTGTCTAGCGGTTGTTCGCATGACTTAGTTCTTGTTATATGGAAACAAGCTATTAGTTTTTTATTTCTTTCCACATTTGTATCTGCTCTTTGCCGTTATTTATTTTTTCATTAACATACTTATTTTTCCCATTTTCAATCTTATTTTTGTACTCATTTCGTATTATCTTATAATTATTCCATGCATTTTCTGTATTTTCAGATTTTGCATTTAGGTATTTTGTAATTTTTTCTCTCTTGAGTATTCTAAGTTCATCACTAAACCATTTGTTAATATTATTCTTAACATTAATAATTTTCTTGTTTGTGAACTTTTTAATTGTTTTTT
This sequence comes from Gymnosoma rotundatum, assembly GCA_916610165.2. Classification (NCBI taxonomy): domain Eukaryota; kingdom Metazoa; phylum Arthropoda; class Insecta; order Diptera; family Tachinidae; genus Gymnosoma; species Gymnosoma rotundatum. The sequence continues at coordinate 55,326,168 of OU744337.1, forward strand.
AAGACATGTATCAATTATATTAACGTTTTCATTCACATTATCGTTGTCATTATACTCTAATATTGTACTAAGTTCTCTATTAAATATATTTTCTTTCTCCTCACCTCACAAAATTCTGCTTCACTGCTACTTGATGACCTATACACAGCCATTATAATAAATCGTTTATTCTTAATTTTTGTCATATACGCACTCCAAAAATTTGAGTCCACTGTATTGTGATTATATTCTTTAATCACACGCAATATTATAGCAGTCAAATTCTGATTTTAATATATTGTTACAAAGATGCTTATTTAAATCATAAAAAGATTTTAAAAATAGTTGAGGCCAAGAAAGTAAAACGAAATGGCCTATTGTGTTTGTTTTCAAAGCTAGAAGTTTCTATAAAACATCTTTATTGCAAAACAAAAACAACTAACACAAAGCGATGACTAAACAAACACAATACACAAACATACACACACCTGCATTGTATAACAACTAAATAAAAATACACAACATGTGTTTTTATATAATGATTGAAGGTTCTAGAAGTAAATAATAATGCTCACTAATGTGTCTGAGATAAAAGTGGCAACGCAGCATTTTCAACTACGCAATAGATGGCGGTAGAAATTCTCGAACATTCAAGAACGCCTACAAATAGGGTATATAAAAGCAACGCCAATACGTGCTGATTAATTAGTTTTGTGAGCGTCATCTAGTTAAGATCTTGTGGTACAACAACTAAAGTTGCCAGCGTGTGTTATTAATCGCGAATAGTTAAATCGTCAAATAATTGATTAAATAAAGTGTAATTTAATTAAAACTCTAAGAGTTGTGTGTCTATTTATTTTGCAAATAAAGAACTCATAAATTAAACGTTTATAATTTAAATAAACGTAACAATATTGTTACAAAGATGCTTTATTGAAATCATAAAAAGATGTTAAAAATAATTGAGGCCAAGAAACTGAAACGAAATGGCCTATTGTGTTTGTTTTCAAAGCTAGAAGTTTCTATAAAACATCTTTATTGCAAAACAAAAACAACTAACACAAAGCGATGACTAAACAAACACAATACACAACATACAAACACCTGCATTGTATAACAACTAAATAAAAATACACAACATGTATTTTTAAATAATGATTGAAGGTTCTAGAAGTAAATAACAATGCTCACAAATGTGTCTGAGATAAAAGTGGACACGCCATTTTTTCAACTACGCAGTAGATGGCGGTAGAAATTCTGGAATATTCAAGAACGCCTAAAAATAGGGTATATAAAAGCAACGCCAATACGTGCTGATTAATTAGTTTTGTGAGCGTCATCTAGTTAAGATCTTGTGCTACAACAATTAAAGTTGCCAGCGTGTACTATTAATCGCGAATAGTTAAATCGTCAAATAATTGATTAAATAAAGTGTTATTTAATTAAAACTCTAAAAGTTGTGTGTGTAATTATTTTGCAAGCAAAGAACTCATAAATAAAACGTTTATAATTTAAATAAATGTAACAATATATTGGAATAGAGGGTTTTTATAAAAAATTAAGTGCTTGCTAGATGACATTGGTCTTAAACAACTAATGAATTCTCAAAAACTTTAATCGATTACATTGTAACAGATAACACCTTATAAAACCACATTTCAGATATGGATCGACAATACTTTTCTCATCGGCTACGGAAGTTACAAAATTTAGCAATGAGAACAATACTGAAATTCAACAGATATACACCTATTCATTTCAAGCTAGAAACATTTTTTTTATATGTAGTTTCTCTCTCTCTCAAAAAATAAAATGTCAAACTACATATAAAAAAAAAATGTTTCGGAACAAAATTTTTGTGGGTGAACCAGCCTTTAGGGATGCTTCATACATTTTGTATGAACATGAGAAATTTTGACAGTTATCTTGCGCTTTACGCGCTAATTTAGGGATGGCAGTTAATTTTAAGAAAAAAATGTTAAATGACAAATTTGGGGCTGACCCTTGGTTTCCGAGTTACGGGCCTCCAAAGTTTGTATGTACATTTGTGGTGGAATGGGGCAATATGGTAGGTAACTTTTTTTAATTTTTAAGCTGCGTCCGTAAACTAGATTTAAGCCTAACTTTTGACAGTATTTAAAAATTAGTACATAACTTATTTCGAGTAAATTTAGACTCATTATAAATCTATTCATAAAACAAACACATTTAATATCCCATTGTCATAATATACACATATACATACTTATGTCCATGCTGTATGTACATTATACTTACTTGAACGTCTTCATTTTTTAATTCATCTATAAGAACAGCAATCGGATAAAGGGAATCGTCAAAAGTTTTGTCACTTGTTGCCATTATTACTTAAAACAAGTCCTGAATTTAAAAATCGGTTTTTTTAATTTAAAAATAATATATCTTCTTAAATCAATTTTTAGATATTCTACTTCACAAAACCTTAGTATTCAACACAGATAACTACTTATTAATCTGTGATATTCAAGACAACAGAACGAAGTCGAAGTACAAAAAGTGGAGTTTTAGCCGCCGCTGAGTAAGACGCTCAACTTAGTTATGTACTACACTGAGTTTACAACTAACAAATCTGTTATGACTTTAACATCCATAGACATGCATCCATGCATCTATTCTCAAATTTTTAATTGCTAATTGGCTTTAAGCAATATTTTCATGGCAGCATACAGGAAATTAATTTGACGTAGTATGATAATAATTAAAAAAAGTAAAGCTTATAAACGGAACACAAGTCATGTTAATATCGTAATAGTTTTAAATATTTTATCCGTATAAATTGACATTGGCAACGTACACCCATCACATTTTGCATACTATTAATTGTCATAATCATTGCCTGAACGCCTACATTATGGAGACTGTTCTTAAGGAACATTTGTAAAATCCTTGTTAAAATTTATTTAAATTGACAACTGTGACGAAGGCTGCACACAACTTGAAAGCAAATTGCTAGCAAGTTGGCAAAAACTTATGGCGGCACAGTATTTGTAGAAACAAAAACGAATAATAGTTTAAGATAATTATGAACATCTGTATTCTTGAACGTAACTTCAAACACTCAACGTGACAGAAATAATTTTTGCGAAAAAAAACCGACTTCAAAACAGATTTTATCTGTCTGCCTATAACAGCTTAAGTGTATGGCTACACACTTATATCTCCAAACTTTATACTTTTTCAACTGTTCAATAGTTTGTCAATATATATCAAATTGCAGCATCTATGGGGTCACCCTTTAATTTCCAAATTCAAATTATATACTTGCTGTTGTAGTATATTTGTAAATTTCAACTATCTGTCCGTAACAATTCAACAGTTTGCCCATGTACATACATCTGATTATATCAACTATTTAATTTATAATATAACAATTTTATACTTCTTATTATACCAAATAAAGTGGTGGACATTCTGTATAAAATTAAGGTGTTTGTATTAAAGACGTGCACTAGTATATCCAACAGTATGGCAAAAACAGATATATCATATACATAACAGTTACAACAGATACCAAAGAACGCATGAGTGTAGTTGATATTGTATGCTTTCGCTTGTGCGTACTCACACTATGGATATAAACACATACAGTTATTTATGGTTTTGTATAGAGTGAGTAAGTTATCAGTTTTTTACTCTCAAATATCTGTTGTACCATGAGTATTTGGATATATCTGTTTATGAAAAAGATTTTTTTGATACTTGTGTGCTGCTTATGATAGATGCGAGAACAACTAGTAAGCAGTATTTTAACCAATGCATATGTTCGTATGAATGGATATTAATTCGCAGCACACAATAAGTTCTTGTGGTACAACCATCAATATCTGTTTATACCCGTTTGTGCGAAACATAGGAGAAGAGATAAGTTACTCTCATTCTCTCTACTCATTCGCATCCATCCAAAGAGAAAAAGGTACAATATTAACTTATATCAGAAACACAAAAGTACTCATCTATACGCACTCATAAGAGTAGACACACAAAAACTGATATAAACAGATATATCTGTGCACGTCTTTAGATTGTATACAACGGTTCAAAAAATACGGCCACATAGCACAAATGACATTAGTTTTGGAAACACCCTTTACTTTCTAAATTCAAATTATAAGCTTCTTGTTATAGCGGATTTAGCAAAACATGTTCCTTTTAAATTTCAGCTGTCTGTCTATTATGGTTCAAAAGTCCGGCCACATACACCATATGCTATCAACTATTGGGACACCCGTTTATTTCCAAATCCAAATTTAATACTTCTTGTTATAGAGGAGTTATTGATACAGGTTTTTTGTAAATTTCAATCGTCTGTCTACAAATGTATAATAGTATGGCCATATACCAAATTAAATGTACTATTGGTGCACCCTTTAATTTATAATTTTAAATATTATCAGCTGTTACTGTAACGGCCAAAGCAATCCACATTGCGTCAAATTTACATGCGCTTGTCTATAACGATTCAAAAGATAGGCCTGTATAAGCAAATCTACAATAATTATGGGACACCCTTTAATTTCTAAATTCAAATTATAAACTCGTTAATAAAGCGGACTTGGAAATACAGGTCCCTTTTAAGTTTCAGCGTTCTGTCTATAACGGTTCAAAAGTACAATAATTATTGGAACACCCTTTAATTTCCAAATCCAAATTTAATATTTGTTGTTATAGTGGACTTAGCAATACAGGTTCGTTGTAAATTTAAAGCGTCTGTCTACAACTGTTCAAAAGTATGGCTATATACATCAAATTTAATGAACTATTGGCGCTCCCTTTAATTTAAAATTTGTAATATTAATACTTGTTACTATAACGGCCATAACAATCGATATTCTGTCCAATTTGCAAGCGTTTGTCTATAACGGTTGAAAATATAGGCTCATATAAGTAAATCTTCGTCAATTATGGGGGCATCCGTTAATTTTTAGATTTATTTTTGTGTAATTTTTTGTTTTTGGGAGCCATAGTAATACGCAGTCATTTCAAATTTTACAGAATCGGCCTTTACAGTTCATAATACCCGTAAAAAATATGTATGTTGTATGGGGACACCCTTTAATTTTTAAGATTATAAAACGGGACCAATCTGTGAGCATAATCTATCATATTACCAAAAATTTTCAAAATCGAATCAGAAATGACTGAGTTTTGGAGGCACAAATATAAAAAAAGCAACATTCAGCCGAATTGTATAACCTCCTTCTTTTTTTGAAGTCGGTTAAAAAGGAAAGCAAGTGCGTTTCAATTTTTAAAAGTAACAGTGTATTGGTGAAAAAATTTGAATTTATTAAAACTTGAAACAAAACTTGAAGCAAAACTTGATTGTATAACCCTCAAGTTATATATGTTATACACGTAATATTTTGTAAAATTATTAGGCTAAGTATGTATGTATAACTTATGCAAATAGTATATTATTCATTATTACAAAACAACATCATTTTTAGTACCATTGAAATATTTACGTACATTTTGCACAAAATCACGAAGTAGCCATTATTGGTGCGAACAGTTGTGCGTTTTTATTTATTGATAAACAGAAATATGTCAAAAATACATGAGACGTTTTTACATATTCTATAAGCACAACAACATTTACTTTACATTTACAATTTCTACGGTCGGCTGTACCTTTACCCAACGTCAATATCTGATATAAATTTGTCTTCATAAGTAACAAACCGTCACCAGTGCAGCTGTCAAGTTTTTGTTGATTTCAGTGTATAGGGGAAGACGTATATTATTTATTATAATGACAAATCATAATTTGTTTTTTTCTTGAAGGTAGGTTATTATGCATTATTTATAGTATATCACACATGGCGAAATAATACAGGTGAACGCACAGGCGAAAAAGCCCATCAGCTGTATACATTACAGTTGTCAAAAAAATTTGTCAAAAATAAATAATTTGTTAAATTTTTTTTAATATAATTTTTTTTGATTGCTAATAGAAAACAAACAATTGAAATTCCTAGAGAAAACTACCACAACATGGAACCGTATTTGCAGTTCCTGATGTGTATAATCAAAATATGCGTAAAAAGATAGTGAAATAATTGTTAACACATTTATATTTTCTTGTTTTTTTTTTTTTTTTTTGTGGAAGATTATGTTGGTCTTCAAATGGTCAACGTGCAAGAATGGAACGATGCATGTGATTTGGGCTAACTAGTGGTACAAAAGAATTTTGGTTACTTTTCCTGTTTTTTTATTTTTATGTAACATAATTTTTATAATTTTCTTATTCTGATAATTACAACCACTTTTTTCATCAAATATGTATGTATTTATTTTTTTTTTATTTTGTTTTTTACAATATTTTTTTGACAACATACATAATATTGTAGCAACAAATTGCCTGTTGTTTTTTGTGTTGTTGGATTGTTGTAGCCGTGCGGTCACCTGTATTAATTCGCCTTGATATCACAAGTATGTATGTATGTAAAGCTAACAACCGGAAAAATAAGCAGGCATAATATTTGCCAAAAATACAAAAATTACTTTTTGGACCATTATATTTGTTGAATAAAAAAATGTATATAATAAGAAATGGCAACTAATTGACGTTTATTGTCAAGACATAGTTTCTGAGGTGGAAGCTCGACAAAATTGTCTTAACGTTGCAATAACACTAATAAGGGAAGTCTAAACCTGATAAATTTTTGTTATATGGCAAAGCGAATTAACAACAGGTTGCCTTAACAGCCCAGGTGACTATTGTGTCACCTGTTATAATCTCCTGTCAAAAGTTATAATCTCCTTTGCCTTTGGCAGCCGAAAACTATTTGTAAAAAAACAAAATGTACGTGTTTCTATCGCAGTGGTGTATTTAATTTCGCCGTAAGTGTACCTGTTATAAATTCGCCTTGGTTATATGGTGTTCATGCATGCTGCAATATTCAAATTATAACGCTAAGGTCCAAAATTGATTAATATAAAATTTATTAGCAAATTATTAATTGTTAATAATTTTTTTCATCAACAGGTGTGAAATCAAAGAAGCAGCACTGTTGGATGTGTATGCAGCAAAATGGATGCAGCAAAATGGATGGTCTTCGTGGGTAAAGGAAAAACGCTTTTTATGCTTAAATGGCTAATAAGCTTAACCAGCTGGCGTATTTCTGTAGCCCGAGATATCCAGGTAAAATGCAAAATTTTACACAGCGCTAAAGATGAGTACACATAAATTTAACTTAAATACACAGTACTCTGGGTGTTACTGGTTTCCCGCTTTATGAAAAGAAACAAAAGCATAAAAACGTATTTTACCAAATGGTATAATGGGGCTCACTAAATAATTTTTTCTTCTGAAGCTGTAAGCCAAAATAGTGGTCATCAGAATTATGTAGAAACTTTTACGATCTTCAAACTTTTGCAAGGCCAATATATACACGGAGTTGATGCTGGAAAGCATTGACGGTAAGTGCTTTATATTATTAACAAAATTTTTTCATTTAAACACGATAAATTCAGAGGCATCTATATATATAAAAATGAATGTCTGTCTGTTTATTTGTGCTTTATAGGAGGCCAAACCCTTGGACCGATCTTCCTGAAATTTTCACAGCATGTTACTGTGACTCTGGAAGGTATAATAGGCTATATGAAGTTTTAATTGGACCAATGGGCGTGGCACCGCCCATATAACCCAAACATTTAAATCGCCATATTTTGGCCATTTTTTGACCTACGTCGACGATATTTGGTACATATGGTATTGGCATAATTAGGAATACGTACCAGGAGAAAAGTGGGTGGGACCCCGCCCCTTTTTAGAAAAATTAAAAATCGTAATATAGTCTTAACTACTGGACCAATCGTCATTAAATTTTCGCAATAGGATATTCTTGACTATATAAAGTTGGGAGTGGACAAAGGGGCGTGGCTTCGCCCATATAACCCAAAATTTAATATCGTCATATCTTGGGCATTTTTTTAATAACGAGGGGGGTAGCGAAGCACACCGGGTTCAGCTAGTATTGTATAAACGGTTATACACAAGAATGCATATGCATATATTTTTGTTTTTCAATAATTTTACTCAAACAAAATTTTTATTAACTTTAATTTTTAAGAATGCTCATAGGCATATATACAACCTAAATACATATGTATGTATGTAAGTTTGTACTTTTTTAATTCGTTTTGTTGAAGCGTATTTGTTTCTTCTTTTAAACAATTTTCTATTTTCATTTATATAGATATTTTCAGTAGTTCAACATTGGCATCGTCTTCCACACCATTGCTGATGATGGCGCATCAGCACTATACCCGAGTCATTCTTCATCGTCCGTCAAGAACGAAAAAAAATCTAATAGAACGAAAAAAAATCTAAAATAACATCTAATAGAAAGTAATGGAAATGAGAGGAAACTTATTGAAATTAAGAGAAAGTAGACAGAAATGCTGGACAGAATAGCCTATGACAAAAAAAAAAAATTGAATATTGCATTTATGTCGTTTTTGAACAAAAATTAATGTTTTTTATAAAAAATAGTAAAGTACTCTGAAATATTTTTTTTAATTTAATACAAAAATATTACTTTTTAAGGGCTCTCGTCTGGCGATATACAAAATTACTAAAATATTACTTTTTACTAAAATATTTACATAAGTTTTCCCTTATAGCTTCAGCGGTTAGCTCGTTACTTTCTCTACTTCTTGGTGGTTCCTAAAGATTTTCGATCCACAGTTGGTTAATATGATCGTTTCTTTCATTTTGGAAATTGTGCAAAACACAGCAAGCCTGAACAATGCTGGGAGCGTTTCCTACCCGATTGTCTACTCCTTTTCCGATGCGCCGAAAGAGCGCTTTTAAATGGCCAAATGCGTTCTCCATTACTCTTCGGCATATTGATAATCTGCAGTTAAATATTTTTTTTTCATCTGACGGCTCCGTAAAAAAAGCAGATGGTTTCATAAGGGTTTGCGAAAATTTGAACGCTGAGTCGTCCAAAATGCATACTGGTATTTTGATGCCATTAATTTCTTTCTTGCTGTCTTCCAATATTTCGCTCTCATTCAGCACTTTCTTTAAAAGGGAAGAATTAAAGATTTGGGAGTCATTGCAACGTCCCGAAGCACAAACTTTTATATGTAAAAACAGTACATTAACGTTACAAAATATTGACATAAAAACAAACAAAAAATAAACGATACGCACCTATAATCCACAAGAGCTAAAAGTACGCTAGAATACCATCCCTTATAATTATAGTAATCAGTGGCACCGCTTTGATTTGGCTTCATTTCTATGTGACATCCATGAAAAAAAATCCGAAAATAAATATATCGTAGAGTAGAATTTTGAAAAAATACGTCACATAGTAACCACGGAAGTCTTTTTTGTTCAATTATTCAAAAACTTTAAACTTACCAAGGGCCCCCACGCATTGTGGAAAACCAAGGCTCTTGTGTCGGAGGCAATTCTTTGATGTACTGGGTGGACAACACTTGCCATACTGCACACAGTTGATTTTCCAACCACTCGGTATTCTCCAGATGAACGCTTTTGCAGCGTTATCGCTTTTTGCCTTTTTGTATCCACTTTGTTAAGACTTTGCAGTAAGTCACAGAGGTCAGCAAAGCTTCCACTGGTCATCCGAAAATGCCTCTTAAAAAACTGCTCGTCATTGTGGTTATAATTGAACTCCCAAAATGACGATTCGCGATTCTGTAAATCCGAAATGCAATAACGGATTTAAACAAAATTCTCTACTTTTACCTACCAATTTTTATGAAGTCTTTCGACATGAACTTTCCTCTAATATTGAAAAAACATGAGCTGCTGCTTCCTCAAACTCTGCAGAATTTCTAAATTTTTCTTCTTTCTTTTTTTTAAGAATATTTAATTTGGAATAAAAACTGGAATACACTATTTGAAAAAGTTCTATCTTTCTATTGTATAAAAGAAAGGTTTGATTAAAACAAAAAGGATTTCCATTTTGTATGATAAAAACCACAAAAATACAAAGTAAAAATTAAAACAATTTTTGTTCAGTTATCAAATGCCAATTTTCGTAGCAATATTGAGTATGTATGAACACTAAATATATATTGGCAATTAACTAAATATTGTTTCAATTTAAAACGCATGTATGAACACCATATTAGCGCTTTTGGCAATTAATATATGTTCTTCAATGTTATGACATCATTATCAGGTGTACAAGCAGTGTTAATTAACTTTTTTTTAATAAGACTAAATGTAAAAAGTGTAATTACATTTCGGCAACATTCTTTTCACTTAGAAAACAACGTGTAATTTTGTATTAGTGCGGAAATATTAATTTAACATATCCACGCAAAAACTACTGTTTTTAAATTTCTTTCGACTATGATTAATCCGAAAGGGAAAATGAATTTGGGAAATAGTCTCATATTAAACTTCTCTTAATTATCCGATGGACCTATCGCCAGCAACAACAAATTTCAATTGTTATCCAAGGAAGATGGAGAAAAAACAATGCCCATTGAAACAATAATAATCTCCATCTCGCTTTCCCGCTTAAAATTCTTTTAATCATTTGCAACATTGTTTTCGATTTAATTCAACTTTTCAACGCATAAATCTCATAAAAGAAAAAAGTACTGTGGCAAAGCCCCAAATATAAGTTCCCTAAAGTATCCGATGAACCTACCACCAACAATAAAAACTAAAAGAAACTGCATCCGGCAGATTAATGAATTACAATGCAACACAGCAAGGAATTTAGATTTAGAATACAGCAAAGTATTTTCTAGAGATAGAGAGTCCCAAAAGCCTACAAAAAAAAAAAGAGAGAAGACCGACAAATTCACGTAGTCATAGAGGTAAAAAGTAATATAGAACATAAGTTATTACCAAAAATGAAAACACATTGTATTGAGAATATCTCTATTCAAGTTTTTATTAATAGGCGATTAGTTATTTTATCTTCTGTGTATAACCCAGTGTACACTACAAACTTTAAGTCTGACTTAAATTTACTAACTAATATCTTAAATGACTTTTTTATATTTTATAACTTAAACGCCCACCACACCCATTGGAGCTATGTTTTAAACAACTCTGCTGGTAAAATACTTTATGAAAAAATTCTTCTATCTGTTACACAAGAAACAGCATTTTTGTTGCACGAGATATTGCAACTATTTTTTTGTAATTTGAGGTTCCTGATTCCATTTCTGTAGTCACATTTTTCTTAACAGCTTTTTTTCGAGTTACACAGAAGAGTCATTTCTAGGAAAGAGACACTTTTTATTAATACATACTTAAAAAAAATCTAAGAAAGCTGAAAAATTTTCTTTTGTATGATTTTCTTGCTTGCTTAGGTTCATTCTCACTATTTTTGATGCTCCAGCAGTAATCTGCCAACATATGGATATCCCAGTGACCCTGGTACCGCTCCTCCATAGTCCGAATGCCTTGATGGAACCGTTCCCCCTGTTCTTCACTCAGATCACCAAGATTTTCAGGGAAATGGTCTATATGGCTATAGAGAAAGTGAACCTTAATAATCATGTTGCAACCAAACTGTTGAAAGTGCAACAACACTCTTTAAAGTGGACTTCATAGGTGCAATCATTTTTTTTCCAAGAAAATTTTCTACAATCCACAAAAATTCTATCCAGGTATTTTTTTCAATTTCAGAAATACAACTTGTTAAGTTTTTATCTTTAAACAACCTTCTTATTTGTGGTCCGTCAAAAATGCCGGCTTTCAATTTCTCTGTACTAAAGTTATGAACTTTGTAGATATGCATTTAAAACAATCACCATCCTTGTTGAGAGCATTGACGAATTGTTTTATAAGTCCTAGTTTGATATACAATTTTCTTTTGTATGATTTTATTGCGTGCTCAGGTTCATTCTCACTATTCTTAATGCTCCAGCAGTAATCTGCTATCATATGGATTTCCCAGTGACCCTGGGACCGGTCATCCATAGTCCGAATGCCTTGATGGAACCGTTCCCCTTGTTCTTCACTCAGATCACTAAGATTTTCAGGGAAATGGTCTATATGGCTATGGAGAAAGTGAACCTTAATAATCATGTTGCAAAGAAGCTGTTGTAAGTGAAACAACATCTCTTTAACGTGAATTTCATAGGTGCAATCTTTTTTGTTTCCAAGAAAAATTTCTACAATCCATACAAATTCTTTCAAGGTATTTTTTTCATTTTCAGTAATACAACTTGTAAGGTTTTTATCTTTAATCAACCTTTTTACTTGTGGTCCATCAAAAATGCCGGCTTTCAATTTCTCCGTACTAAAGTTATGGAACTTTGTAGATGTTAGGTCAACGTATAAATATTATTTTATTTATTTATTTTTTATTTACTTAATTTTGCTTTATTCTTTTAATTAAAGTTCATTACATTTTTCTTATTTTGTACCACTGTATTTTTATCATATTTTATTACAAAGTGGCTCACTGTTCATATTCTTGTTGCATATCCCGTTAGTTTTTATACTTGTTTGTTACTTAAATTCTTTTAAGTAGTATGTTTTGTTGTTGTTAAAAAGAGTGCATTTACTTGAATTGTATACTAATATGCATACATAATAATATTGTTTTGGTAATTTAAATATAAATCATAAAAGAAGTTGAATAAGTACATTGGAAGTGAGAAACAAAATAATAACAACAACAACAGTGGCCCTTTGTTAAAGAATGTATGCAAATTTGCTCAAATACATAGGTAATGTAATTTTAGGTGAAGAATAATACTTTTAAAATTAATAAAACAGTGTCAAACTTGAAGTGAAATAAATCGGGTGATTTTTATTTTTAACGGTCGCAAATTCCATAGGAACAATTAAGTTTTTTTTTGTAGTGCCTCAAAGTATAAGTTTAGCTGCGTATAGATAACAACTTTAAATTACGCTCCTTATCGTACATTTTGGCGCCCAACGTGGGGCACGGTTTTAATTGTTCGTTGATTTTTTGTAGTGCTGTCCGTAATAATAAAATACAAAACAACAACTTTAAATATTCGTGGAAAAGAAAGGAATAAATTAAATTCGACAAGACTAAATAAAATTAAAAAAAGAAAAAATAAGTGACTCAATTGTGACTCAGTAATATAATAATAGAAACAATATTTTTCTGATCGGGAAACAAATATTAAAAATTAAATTAAGACAGTTTTTGTGCGCTCTTTGTGGTACAACAAATTTTAATGGTTCTATTAAACCCCTAAATGTCTTTGGAGCAAGTTAAGCAAGAAAAAATTGAGGCCAATGGTAGGGGTGAGGGACGAACGCTGTCTCCTGCTGAACTTAAATGTCGCTTGGGAATTTTGGAGTAGTACTTTCAGAAGATTTTAACTTTTCAAACCCAGATAGAGAAATATGATCCAGAAGACGGCGGTCGGCCCGAAATTGAGGATTTGTACATAGCAGTTAAATTGAGTATTCAGGCACAGCTTGCTGAAGATATTCAAAATACAACAGCGTCAGACTCCGCAATTTGTTCCCCTGTTTCCAACCATAAATTGCCCCAGAGTACAAAAATTTTATAACGTCGTTCAGCCAAGTTATTGATCGTGAGTTTGGTCTGTCAAATATTGAAAAATTTAACCATTTGCTAAATTGCCTCCATGGCCAAGCACTCGAAACGGTCAAAGCGTTCCGAATTACAAATGAGAATTACCCAAAGACCCTGGAACGACTTAAAAGGCGTTATGATAATAGTTCACTAATTTTTATGGGAAATATCACAACTCTTTTCGAACTTCCTGCCATGTCCAAATATAATTGTGCTCAATTACGTAGTCTTGTAGATAACGTTTCCGCTTTGTATAGTTCCCTGCAATCTTTGGGTTCACCAAGTGACATCCCTAACTCCATGCTTATCTTCATTGTAATGGAGAAGGTGGATGAGGATACCCGTAGAAAATGGAGAGATTCTTTGGATTTCACTAAGCTACCCTCATGGGACGATTGCTCTAAGGTCCTGGAAAGGCGTTGTCAATATTTGGAGTCGATTGATAGCAGCCTAGGCTTGCCAGATCCAATTTGCCAAAAAGCTTGACATTGCCCAAAAAAAAACTCGATTTTGAAAAAAAACTTGACAAATAAAAACTATCATACTATTGGTTTTTATATAATTTTTTTATTATTTTTTTTATAAAAATTATTAGAATAAAAACAAAAATAACAGAAACAATGTAAAAGAAACAAAAAACAATATAAGAATAAAAATTCAGTCGTTATATATTTTATTTATTTATTTATTTTATTTTATTTAAAAAAAAATATAGGTACTATCTTAAGAAAAAAAATATAGGCTCTATTTATTTTGCCACATATATTTCGTATTCTTAGATACAGAATTAGTTAATTCTCTACCATCGGGTGTTGTTAAAAAATTGTGAAAGTTTTTGCAATGCTCATTAAAATTTATTCTTATTAATAGTTCGGCTCTTATTAGATCGAAGGACATTCTATTCCTATCTTTGGTATATAAAAAATATGTATCATATTAGTCCTTAGTTGTATTGATAGTAAAAATATGCTCTTTCGATGTGTTTTTTAGAAATATAAACTTACTTTTTTAAGTATTATTACATATGTAGCTAGAATAAATTTGAAAAAAAAGTTAACTTACAAAAAACATTGACAAATCACTTTTTCACTTGACACTTGACGCGCATTAAAAAACTTGACAATCAGGCCAAATAAGGCCCGTCTGGCAACCCTATAGCAGCCACACTCATTCAGAAGCCCGTAAGAATGATGTTCAAGCTGGTAAGCCTAAATCTAAAAATTCTAAACCTGGATACACTTTTCGGTCTCATAACACTTTTGTCCACTAGGCTCAAAACCCGGTCATACCATTAATCGTTGTTCTCGCTTCAAAGATATGGATGTAGTTTCTCGGTTCGAAAATATTAAACGACTTGGTCTTTGTATAAATTGCTTGTCGAAAGAGCATCAAGTAAATAGCTGTTCATCCTCATTTAAATGCTAAATTTGTTCTCGGTCTCATCATAGTTTACTTCATCGCCCTCAGCCGCCAAGGACCTCGTCTCCTGCCGCTGAACCAACCCCTAGTACTTCTCGCTCTGCCATGAACGAAATTTCTGCCTCGGTCCACAGCCATATGAAAAAATCCTCAGCTGAACAGGTATTGCTTGCTACTGCCATGGTTTTAGTTCGCGATTCTACTGGTCGTTATCAATTGGGACGCGCTTTGTTGGATTCTTGATCCCAATTAAATTTCATTACTGATGAATTTTCTCAAAAATTGCATCTGCCTCGTACTAAACAAACTACTGAAGTCGCTGGTATAGGAAACAGTTTCACTAAAACCAAATACAAGTCGTCCACAAATGTAAAATCTCGTTGCACCTAATTTGACGTCTCGCTCTCGTGTTGCATTACTCCTCACATTTCGTTTCAACCCGATCCCGAACTTGATATCTCATCCCGGAATTTGCCACCGAACACCCAGCTCGCAGATAAAGAGTTCTTTAAATCTAAACGGATTGATTTGCTCATTGGTACAGAAACCTGTTTTGATATATTGTCGGCAGGTCAAATTAAACTTGGTCCTAATTTACCCAGATTGCAGAAAACAGTATTTGGATGGATTGTTGCTGGTAGATACTACTCGAATCAACCAAAGACGTTTCGCTCCTGTATGCTGTCACTAGAAGAAGAAATTGATGTTAAACTTCAGCGTTTGTGGGAAATTGAAGAAGTTGATAATGGCTCAAATGTTCTAACACAAGAACAATCCGAGTGTGAAACGTTTTTCGATGATACCGTGTACCGTGAATCCACTGGTAGGATTGTTGTTAAGCTACCCTTTAAAGATGCTCCCGACTCTTTAGGTTTATCGAAAAATATGGCTCTTAAAAGATTTGCTTCTCAAGAAAGAAGATTTTCTCGCGACAACGATTTGAAGAAGCAATACGTGGCTTTCATGGAAGAGTATGAAAAATGTGGTCACATGAGTTTAGTTCGCAACCCACGGTTACATGAGCCCCATTATTTCATCCCTCACCATTGTGTCTTCAAGCTCAATAGCACTTCAACAATGTTAAGAGTGGTCTTTGACGCTTCATGTGCAACATCATCCCATAAATCGCTTAATGATATTTTAATGATTGGCCCAACAATACAGGATGAGTTGTACAACATACTACTTCGTTTTCATCTCTATCGTTTCGCAATCACGGCTGATATTGTTAAAATGTACCGTCAGGTTCTTATACTCCATGTGACAAAAAGTTTCAATATATTTTGTTCTGAAGAAGAGGAAGTTCAAGTACGAGGGCTGCTCTATATATTTCTGGCCTAGTAGTGAAAATGCGAATATTTATAATCAAAAATGGTTTTATTGTTTTTCAAAGTATTCTCCAGCATGATTAATACACTTTTGCATGCGCTAGTTAATTTCCAATTATAGGAAATGAGTAAAAAAATATATTTTCTTTTTTCTGCACCAAAAAATGTGCGTTTCTTTATTAAATATATTCTTAAGACTATCTATCCTATTTTTCTTAGCATCTATTTATATTAATAATTATGTTTAACTCAAAATATGTTTTTCTTTGTTTAGGTTACTAGTACCTTTTTTATCAGTAAAACATGTTTTGAGTTATTTGTATTAAGTTAGAAAAGAAAGAATGTGTTTATTATCGTTACAATAGTTGTATTTATGATGTTTGTCTTATCTCTAGCTTAGAATAGTTATATTTGAGTTTATGGATTTATCATCTTTTATTACTTAGTTATATTTGAAATTATGGATTACTATATATTATTACTATCTTAAAATAAGAGATGTTAACTCTCCTGCTTCTTAAAAAAAAACGTCCTCGTTTTAAACTGTATATTGTCTCTGTCGGAGCTTGAGAAGTTCTATTCTATTCTATTCTATTCTTCAGCATGATTTATACACTTTTGCATGCGCTTAAACCAGTTGTCGAAGCACTTTTTCCACTCCGATTGAGACACCTCTAACACATGGTTTTTGAACACTCCAACAGCTTCTTCTGGCGACGATAATCGTTGACCACGCATTTTTATCTTGATGTGCGGAAACAAAAAGAAGTCATTAGGTGCCAAGTCAGGGCTGTACGGCGGATGACCCATTAATTCGACGTTTTGGCCGGTCAAAAACGCTCTGGTTTGAGCCGATGTGTGAGAGCTCGCATTGTCATGGTGAACAATGATTCGTCTTCTCTTGTTGGTTTTTCGAATTTCTCCGATGACTTCAGGCAAACAAATTGTAGTGTACCACTCAGAAGTGACCGTCCTACGTTGCTCAAGCGGAACAGTCGCCACATGACCAGTTTTGCCGACGAAACAGGCGACCAATTGCTTCGAAGTGCTTCTTCCACGAACAACTTTCGTTAGATTTTGCTCGTCTTTGAAGACCCACACGGTCGATTGTTGTTTCGTTTCGGGCTCATACGCATTGATCCATGATTCGTCACCTGTGACGATCTTATAAACGTGTTTTGAAGCACCGCAATCGTATTTTTGCAACATTTCTTTGCAGCATTCGACACGAGCCTTTTTTTGAGCGACTTTCAAATTGTCCGGGATCCAACGAGAACAAACCTTTTTTACGGCCAGGTGTTCATGCAGTATCGAATGTATGCTGGTGGTAGAAATGTCCAAGGATGTCTCTATCTCTCGGTATGTCGCATGTCGCTCTTGCATTATGAGTTTACGCACGGCATCAATGTTCTCTGGCACAACAGCCATTTTGGACGACCTTCACGGAATTCGTCTTTGAGCGAGCTTCGGCCACGATTAAATTCATTATACCAATTTTTCACAGTGCTATAGGATGGTGCTTCATCGCCATACAAAGATTTAAGTTCATCAATGCATTCTTGTCATGATAATCCACGTCGAAAGTTGTGAAAAATGATGGCACGAAAATGTTCACGAGTTAATTCCATTTTTTTCTATATTAATTTTTCAAGTCACTGTTAACAACACAAATAATGGTCGTACGTCAAAACGTTTTGGGTACGATTTTACTTAAAAATGACAAACTTTCCAATGGAAATGTCAGATTACACTTGGCAGCACTCAACACTGAAATATATATAGCAGCCCTCGTATACCAGCTCAATACTGTTACTTATGGAATGGCAGCTGCACCTTATCTCGCCGTTAGAAGTCTTCATTACCTCGCGGATCAATATTCAGAAGAATTTGAACTTGGCTTTAAAACCATCAAATCATCGTTTTATGTAGATGATTTTTTGGGTGGCGCAGATACTTTGAAAGAACTAACTCAGATGAAAAATGAAGTTACTGAAGTGTTATCTCGAGTCTGTTTTCAGCTTGATAAGTGGCACTCAAACCATCAAAATTTTCGAAATGACTAAACTGTTAAAGATTTAAATATTGATGAATCATCCATAACAAATGCTCTTGGTATCAAAATAAAGATATTTTTCTCTTTTCGTTTTCACCTAAGTCTCAATTGAATGACAAAATCACAAAACGATAAATTCTTTCACTTTCATCATCGCTCTTTAATCCGCTTGGACTCTTGGCTCCGCTCATTATCAAAACAAAAATAATTATGCAGGAATTGTTGATTTTAAAAATTGGTTGGGATGAGTCTATTCCTCAACATACATACAGCTTGGCAAAATTTTGTCTCAGATCTTCAACTGTTGTCTTTACTTAAAATTCCTCGCTATTGCCTTTCTGCCTCTGCTCAATCTATTCAACTTTATGGCTTTTGCGACTCATCAATTCGCGCTTATGGTTGTTGTTTTTACCTTTGTGTCACCGATTCTTTTCGAAATATTTCTGTTCACCTTCTCGCCGCAAAATCTAGAGTTGCTCCTACAAGACGAAAATCTTTGCCCAAATTAGAATTGTGTGGAGCTCAACTTCTTGCGAACCTATATTCAAAAATTAAAAGACTTTTCGTTTTCAAACCTCCCGTGGTAATTCTCTGGACAGATTCGCAAATAGTTCTTCACTGGCTCAAGCAGCACTCATCAACTTTATCCGTTTTTCTTGGCAACAGAGTATCTGAAATTCCAGATCTAACGAATGGATGTATTTGGCGACATGTACCGACACATTGTAATCCAGCAGATATCGTTTCTCGCGGCTCAACAGTACAAGAACTTGCTTCATCTAGCTGGTTCAATGGCCCTTCGTTTCTCTCTTCGAATTCCTCCCAATGGCCAGCCAATAAGTATACTGAAGTTTCAAAAAAAGCTCAAGACGAAATAAATAAAGAGAAACGTAAAACGGTGCTTTTTCTAGAAGTTAAATCTAATTACATCTTAAAATCAATTGAAAAATACAGCTCATATTTGAAAATTATTGGTGTTGTTGCGTGGATGCTTCGTTTTTCACAATAATATAAAACTAATCTTTTAAATACTGACTCTTTACATCCCCAAGAACTCCAAGATGCCATACTTTGCATAGTTTTAAAAATACAGCAGTTCTATTTTAAAGATGATATAACACGAGCCGTAAAGAAAAAAAATCCGCAAGGTGCTCTCAAGTGTCTCAACCTCTTTGTAGATGCTTCAAGTGGCTTTAATTTGCTCAAGGTCGGTGGTTGCTTAGAGTATGCTGCATTTTCTGAAGGTCAGAAACACCCTATAATACTGCCCGCCAAAAATCATTTCGTTAATTGCTATATACGTCATATCCATATTAGTAACTATCACGCTGGACCAAAGGCTCTAATGTCGCTTATTCGTCAACAATTTTGGATCATCAATTCCCGAAACCTTTGTCGTCAAATTGTCAACTCTTGCGTCCAATGCATTCGTTATAGGCCAAAATTGCTTCAACAAATGATGGGAAACTTACCAGTAGAACGGCTCAACCCTGGTAGACCATTCGCCCGATATGCGTAGATTTTTGTGGTCCAGTCAACACATATTATCGTATACGAGGGAAGATTCCATATAAAACCTACATTGCCGTTTTTGTTTGTCTTGCAACCAAGGCAGTACACATTGAAGTGGTTTCGTATCTGTCAACAGATGCCTTTATTGCTGCTCTCAAAAGGCTAATTGGTCGAAGAGGTCTGCCCACAGATATTTTCTGCTACAACGCAACAAATTTTGTCGGCGCAAACTCGAAGTTGGCAGAATTAAAATCGTTTTTATTTAATCCCATCAACGCAATTGCCATTATGCACTTTTGTTGTAATGAATTTATTAATTTTCGTTTTATTCCCCCCAGAGCTCCTCATGTTTTGTGGATTGTGGGAAGCAGGTGTTAAATCGGCAAAGGGTCAGCTTTCGAAAACACTGGCCAACACTCGGCTCACTTACGAAGAGCTCGCAACAGCAATGGTTGGCATTGAAGCTATCCTGAACTCGAGGCCCATTTCACCGTTATAATCCGATCCAAGTGACTTTGAGGCTCTCACACCTGGCCATTTCCTCATTGGGTCAGCTCTCCGTGCATCGCCAGAACGAGATGTTTGATCAAACCTAAGCGACCATTTAGAGCATTGGGCTCGAATAAGTGCCATCAAGCAACGATTTTGGAAGAAGTGGTCCCATGACTATATAATTGAGCTCCAGACCCGAAATAAGTGGACAATCTCTAATAAAAACATCACTACTGGTGCGCTGGTTCTCATTTATGAAGATAACTTACCTCCACAAAAATGGCTCATGGGCAAGATTATCAACGTGGAACATGGCAGAGATGAACGTGTAAGAGTGGTAGACATCAAAACGGCTAAAGGAGTTATACGACGCCCTATCCACAAACTGGCTCTATTAATTTCATCTTGAAAGTGTCCTTTCAATGGGGACGGCATGTTAGGTCAACGTATAAATATTATTTAATTTATTTATTTTTTATTTACTTAATTTTGCTTTATTCTTTTAATTAAAGTTCATTACATTTTTCTTATTTTGTACCACTGTGTTTTTATCATATTTTATTACAAAGTGGCTCACTGTTCATATTCTTGTTGCATATCCCGTTAGTTTTTATACTTGTTTGTTACTTAAATTCTTTTAAATAGTATGTTTTGTTGTTGTTAAAAAGAATGCATTTACTTGAATTGTATACTAATATGCATACATAATAATATTGTTTTGGTAATTTAAATATAAATCATAAAAGAAGTTGAATAAGTACATTGGAAGTGAGAAACAAAATAATAACAACAACAGTGGCCCTTTGTTAAAGAATAAATGTAAATTTGCTTAAATACATAGGTGATGTTATTTTAAGTAAAAAAGAATACTTTTAAAATTAATAATACAGTGTCAAACTTGAAGTGAAATCGGGTGTTTTTTATTTTTAACGGTCTCAAATTCCATAGGAACAATTAAGTTGTTTTGTAGTGCCTCCAAGTATAAGTTTAGCAGCGTATAGATAACAACTTTAAATTACCAAGTTGCTCTATATTGCTGCCGGTAAGGAAAACGTTCCTTATCGTACAATAGATATGCATTTAAAACAATCACCATCCTTGTTGAGAGCTTTGACGAATTGTTTTATAAGTCCAAGTTTGACATAAGGAGGTGGAAGTATTATCTAAGAATACTGAGAAAATTTTATTTTGTATGGTTTTCTTGTTTGTTCAGGTTCATTCTTACTATTGTTAATGCTCCAGCAGTAATCTGCTATCATATGGATATCCCGGTGACCTTGGTATCGCACCTCCATAGTATAATGTACAGTTGCTCAAAATGAAACTGGGACAAACATTAATATTTTATTAGCATTAAGAAAAAGCTAACAGAAAATAAAATAATTTTTTTTTAATAAATTTGTTTTAAAGCTTTATTTATAAGGATTGTAAAACATAAAGAAAAATTTTAAAATTCATTAATATTTATTTTAAAATAACAAAAACAATAGAATAGATATATTTCGATGTCAAAATGAAAGTGGGACATTTCAAACTTAACGGTGGTTTGCAGCAGAAACGTTGTATTTTTGGATTGGTTTTTTAATTTTAGTACTTTGTAGGTAATCCTTTACTGGATTTAACTGCTAAAAGTCGACGCGGCATAGATTCCACTAATTTACGGCAAACCCGTGGGTCAATTTTTGACCATTCTTCTTTTATAGCCGCTTCCAACTGACTTCTGTTCGAAAAACTGTACGCTTTTAATTTTTCTTCAAGGTGAGCCCATAAATGTTCTATGGGGTTTAAATCGGGCGACTGGGCTGGTGTTTCTAACACGTGGTTGCAGTTGTATAAAAGCCACATTCGCACGTTATGAGCTTTGTGTTTAGGATCGTTATCTTGATAATAATAAAAATTGTTCGCGATTCCTAATTTTTCTGCAGATTCTTTTCAATTGTTTTTGAGAATTTCTAAATACATCATCTGGTTCATATTTCCATTAATAATACACAAATTTCCCGGTCCAGCAGCCGACATGCAACCCCATACCATTATTGAACTACCTCCATGTTTCACAGTAGGCCGGAGATTACGTTGTAGAAGTTCTTGATTTGGTTTTCTCCACACGTATGAAGGGCCGTCAGATCGAAAGAGATAAAATTTCGACTCATCAGCAAACAAAACCGTTTTCCAGAAAGAAAAATCCTTATCTTTGAACTCATTAGCGAAATTAACTCTTTTTAATTTGTTTTGCTTGCTGATCAGTGGCTTTTTACGAGGCACTCTACCATGAAAATTGTGCTTTCTAAGAATATTTCTTATAGTTTCCGGGTTACCGTCTTTTTTTAGGTGTAGCGATGCAAACTTTGCCAACTTTGGTGCACTTATTCGTGGGTCTTTCTTAATATGTTGAACAATCCACCGCTCATCTGAGTCGGAAAATATCCTTTGTTTTCCTAATTTTGTCTTGTTTTCAACAGATTTTGTTAATTTGAACCGTTTAATAATATTGTGGACCGTGGAGTGACTTCTATTTACAAGTTCACCAATGGCTCTTATTGTTTTTCCATCTTGGAAATGCTTTATCACTAATCTTCTTATGTCTACTGAAGTTTGACCACGCTGTCTGCCCATTGTTTAATTTTTTTACTATTTATTAATTAAATTATGTTGAATTATTATTAAAAGACTGTAAAACTTATTTTTTGCAATTTTTTTTTGGCAAAAAACACCAATCTCTCTTAAATCTTAAACAAATTTAATGTTTGTCCCACTTTCATTTTGATATTGAATTTAGTAATTTTTTGTTGGTGTTGCTTTTTCAAAAAAAGTAACGGAATTTTGGTGTTGCTTGTCAGCGGTTTTGATGAAGCACAAAATAACTAAGATAATTCATTTTATTTAAAAAAATTGCATAGTTCTTTTTAAGTTTTTTATGAAAGAAACAAAAGTATCAATAGATGTCCCAGTTTCATTTTGAGCAACTGTATGTATTTTAGTAAAGGCAGGTTGCTAAGGGTTTTATAATGCTGCGCTTAGCCACACCACGTTTTGAGTCTTCTAAGCACTGTTAGGTGCTCAGTTAGAATAATGAGAACACTCTTTTGTTGGTTACAAGAAAGATTCTGATTTTATTCAATAATTCTTACCGCTTTTTATACTAAAATTTTATACATAATTTTGCTTACAATACAGTTATTATTTGTTTTTATTAAATGTGAGAAACTTTAAATCAGCAAATTCAATTTTGTGGAATTTGATTCCTTCCAAATTCTTGACGATACAATATGTATGTATGTCATCGCAATTAATTGTTTACGGTCTTAAATATGGTAAAAAAAATATGTTAAGTTTGCACTTTTTATTTTGGAGGAATCAATTGTTATTTTAAATAGTTGGAATAACGTGACCAACTGTGGATAAGTGTAACCAACACACTACACCTCCGTCCTCAAGATTGAATTCATGATTGAAATGAAATGAATTAAATCTAAGAATATGTTTAAAGTATAATAAATGAATTCTTTTAAAATGCGATATAATGTATGTAATATTGCATTTAGCAATATGTATATTTAAGTTCGAAGTAGTTAATATAAATCATTTTTAATTGCTGCAATAACTATTATAAATTGTATTTTAATTGCTTACATTTATTCTTAGGTTTATACAATTTAAGGATATTATTAAGGTAAATTTTTTCTAAGTTATCAACCTTTAGTACTGAGTTTACTCCTAATCTTTTTATTATTTTATATGGTCCCTTGTATGGGCTCTGATTCATTTTTCGAGGTTCTAATTTTATTAATACCATATCTCCTATATTAAAATTACTAGTGTTTGTATTTTTGTCATAAATTTCTTTTGATTTTTGTTTAGCTATGTCTATAAGTTTTTTAGCATTCTCTAATGATCTCTTTAATTTAATTTTTATTTCATTTGCGTAATTTTCCATGTCATACCATTTACTTGTGTTTTGTATTTTGTCTGTTGGTAATAGCAGCATTACCGTAGATTAACTCGTAAGGTGAATAGTTAGTGTCAATATGTGGTGTCGTGTTATATGCAAATGTATAGTATGTTACCCATTTGTCCCATTCATGATCACCAACAAAATTTAATAAATATCCATTTAATACACGATGGTTACGTTTTATACAACCTATTGACTGATGGTAATAGGGTGCTGAAAATTTTAGGTTTATATTTAACAAATTACAGACTTCTTTCAATAACTCGTTATTAAACTCAGTACTTCTATCAGATTTTAAATTTTTAAAATATCCGAACCTTAGAATAAATTGATCAACTAATGTTTTAGCAATATTTTTAGCGTCTTTTGTTTCAATTGGATGTGCTATTACATATTTGGTTAATTCACATTGCATTGTAAGTATGTATCTGTAACCATTAGATATTCTTAAAGGTCCAACGGTATCTATTTCTATTGTCTCAAAACTAGTGATAGGACTTTCTATTATGATCATTTCGCCTTTAATGTGCTTCGTTTGTCTATTTCTTAAACATTTATCGCACTTGTTAATATAATCTCTAACCATCTTTCTCATATTTTTCCATACGTAACGTTGTTTTAATTTTAGGACAGTTTTTCTTTTACCAAAATGTCCTGATATTGGTGAATTGTGGAATTCTTCTATAATTTTCATTTGCGTTCTTTTATTCGTAATGTGTTGCAAAGGTTTATATAATATAATATTTAATTCAAAGTTTCTATATTTGTTTGATTTCAATAATTTCTGGTATACCTCATTATAAATTTTGGTCAAATATCTATATGATATGAGCTCAAAAATATTATCTTCGCATGATAAAGCGAGATTTTTTATATTTTGCTTATGCATATAAATCATTAACTTCTCTAGTGACAAAACTTATTTTGCTAGATCTTCATTAACGTTCATTACAAAGCTATTATTTTTAGTTTCTATGGTACCATCCTTGGGTCCATTTTTCATATTTCTTATACCGGTTTTTATAATATAAAATTTTAATTCGCGTATATTCTTTATATCTTGTAGAGATGTACATTCCCATATATGATTTTTATTTTGGATATGTCAATCATATTATTCATTTCCACATTTTCAGTATTTTCCTTTGCTCTCATTCCACGTGTTGTTACTAAAATTTTTGATGGTTTACTTTTGTCTTCTTCTATAGGTATCATATTTTTTAACATCTCAGAATCTAATTTTATTCTCGACAGAGCATCTTTGTTCGTATTTATTTTTACTTTCTTATAAACGATTTCAAAATCATAGTCCGATAGATCTATTCGTATCCTAGTCAACTTAAATGAAGGATTTTTATGTGAAAAAGTGAAACAAGTGGGCTGTGATCCGTTACCACAATAAACTTTCTACCATACAAATATGGTCTGAAGAATTGTATACCCCAGTGGATCGCGAGTAGTTCTCTCTCAATCACTGGTTTATTTAAAGCATGCTTTCCTAAAGTTTTCCTTGCATAAGAAATCGGCAAATCTTCTCCTATTTTCCCCTATGATAAAACAGCTCCTAATGCATAATTCGATGCGTCAGTAGTCAATATAAAGGGTTGTTCAAAATCTGGATATCTTAATATTGGTGCGCTAATTAATTTCGTCTTTAACAGGTCAAAAGCTTGTTGACAATCTTCAGTCCATTCAAATTCTTTTCTTTTTTTAGTCTGGTCGTTAAGACACTTTGTGATTTCAGCAAAATCTTTTATGAAACGTCTTTAATAATTACAAAATGCTACAAACCTTTTAAACTCATCCTTGTCTTTTGGAACTGGATATTGTTCTATTACCTTGTGTTTTGAAGGATCTGTTCGTATACCGTTTTTCGTTATTTGGTGTCCTAAATAAATTACTTCCGATTTCAAAAATACACATTTTGATGCATTTAATTTTAAGTTATATTTTGACAAACGTTCGAATACTCTCATCAAGTTTTCATTATGATGTTTTAAACTGCATCCAAATACAATAATATCGTCAAAGTATAAAAATGCTTTGGAGTCTAAGCCACTTAATGCTATTGTTAACATCCTTTGAAAACTATTGGAAGAAATTTTCAAACCAAATGGTAATCGTTTAAATTGATAATGACCATCCCTAGTTGAAAATGCCGTTAGAAGTCTCGAATCCCGTCTAAATTTATTTGATGAAATGAGCTGGTCATGTCTAGAGTTGAAAAATATTTTGCTCTTCCTAAACGGTCTAATACATCCTCTAGTCTTGTTAATGCAAATTTATCATTTCCTATCTTTTTGTTGAGTTGTCGAAAATCTACGACTAGTCTCCATTTTTCTTTTCCACTCTCGCTCTTTTTCGGCACTACCAATAATGGTGAATTATATGCACTAGTTGATGGTTCAATGATGTCTTCGTCCAATAATTGTTGTACTTGATCATTAATTTCATTATGTTGTGTATGTGGTAATCTATAGTTCTTTATATAAACTGGTGTATTGTCCGAGATTTTTAAATTTTGTGTATAAAAATTATTAGAAGTAAATGTCTCTCCTTTCAAATGAAAAATGTCTTCATAGTCTTTGAAAATCTGTATCAATTCTGTTCTTGCATTTTCATCCTTAACGTCAATTTTTAAGGTGTCTATTAGTTTGCTGAACCTGTCTTCGCTGAAATTTTTTTTCCAGGTCTATGTGTACTTTGTACTATTGTGTAGTTTTGTAGAGGTTCTATCTCAAAATCAATGTTTTTTAAAATTATGTCGTTATCTGTTGTATTCAGTATTTTGACATGGTGATTTCCTTTTCCTGGTAATATTGTATTACTTACAAATATACCTGGTTTAATTTCTTTATTAAGAATAATGCTGTCCTCACATATATCCAAATTTATAGAATGAATACTTTCAGATCGTTTTTCTACCTTTATTCAATAATTATTATTTATCCATGATTTCATAGGTACAGTAATCTCTTCATTCCTTAAAGTAAGTGTTAGCGTAAAAGTTTCATAGTCAATCTTGCATAAGAATCTTGAAAAGAAATCCCTTCCTAAAATTCCGTCCGTTGGTATTGGAAAAACTTCGTCAACGATGTGAAATTTATATTGTTCGGTGAAATCGTTTATTGTGAAATTTAATTCTGATGTTCCTATAGATTTAATTTTTTCTGTAGTGATACCAGCAGCCTTATTCTGTAATTCTCGTAGCTAAATCTAATTCTCGATCGCTAAAAAGCTAAAAATAAATTACGGCAAATATTTTAGCTATATCTCCAAATTTGTATTCTGTACCTATAATCGCTTAGCTAAAATTTTATATTTTTGCCGTAGCTAATTTGCTATCATTATACTTATCCTTTCCCTCTACTTTTATAAATTGCTGTAAAAAAGAGACAAATATAATGTGGTAGCTCTTGACATTAATTTCCTATCACTATAATTATCCCTTTACTCTACTTTAATAAATTGCTGTTAAAAAGAGACAAATATATTGTGACAGCTTCGTATTAGAGTTACCTTACTTTATGATTCGCTTTCCTTACAATGATTAGCGTTTACCCACAAAAAGTTTTCAATATATGTATATGATGTATTTATAAAATTATTTTAAATTTATAGAAAATTTTTTAAATCCTCCGAATATACACACTTAAAACGTATGTACTTGAATAAAAAAAATGTGTAAATTAAATGTTGCGGTTAGCCATGAAATTATTAACCGCCGCAATGATGAAACATATTTTCAAGATGCAACACTATTTTACACTAATATTTTGTACATAAAGTTAACACAAAACAATCGTCAACAATAGCCTTTGAAGAAAAAATAGATTTAAATTAAAAATAATAAGCATTTAAAATTAAATTAAGTTAAATTTATTACCTTCAAAAAATTGTGCTAATTATCCCGAACAAATTATTAAAATCACCGATTTTGATTATTTAAATTGGCAAATATAGTGAATTAGCATATATTCCTGCTCTTTCATTGCTAAAATTAATAAAATTTACATAAAAAACACAAATAGAAAATGTATATGTTTTCCCCAAATTTTAGCACTCAAAAATATTCGTTGCTAAAAATTTTATTTATTTTTTTATTTAAAATCGCTTATTTGAAATAGAGAATACAATATTAGAAAATTTTAGCGATGACGATAAATTTACGGCGAATTGGATTTTTAGACATCGCCAAATTAAGCAATATACATTACAGAATTGCCTTTACAGCTAAAAGTTGCTAAATGGATTTTTTAGATTTTTAGCGATGGAGTTTTAGCTTTAGCAACTTACAGATCTTTCTTTGTCGATATATATGGAATCTTCGTTTAATTTATGTTGTTTAATAAATGTAAGTTTTCAATTTTTGCCTAAGTTTAATTCAATGAAATTCGTAATGTTATTTGATATTTGAAAAACATTATCTAATCGTATTATTGGTCCTCCGGATAGTGGGTTATTACAGTTCCTTGACCCACGTACGGGTCCTCGTAGTTTTCCTGTACGTAGTGCACATTTCTATTCTGAAAATTTCTATTCCGATTATTTCCGTTATTTTGATTGCGATTATTATTACTATTATTATATCTAACACCACTTCGGTTATTATTATAATTATTACCAGAATTGTTGTTGCTATAGTTTAATGGTCTATTTCTTCTAGTATTAGTATTATTATTAAAAAATTTGTTATTTATATTGTTAAAATTTCTTTGGTTATTTCCCCGATTTCTATTATTCGAGAAATACAAAACTTGTTCCATGTTAGTAGCGAATTCTTTTTACAGCTCTAAGGCCAATTGTAATGCCTCATCTAGATTTTTAGGTCTTGATGCAAAAACTGTAGGTTTAAGTTCTCCTTTTAAACCATTCTTAAATACGTTCAGGGAGTAATCCCTGTTGATTTGTTTTACCGTTGCTGCCTGAATTTCACTGCAATTTTCTATATTTTTAATCTGCAATACATTCAATTCAGTTACCAGTTCTAATAATTTCTCATGATAAGTATTCACAGTCATTGTCTTCTGGGTAAATGTGCTTAATAATGTTTGGATCTGACAAATAGTCCTATTCGACCTATATCTATTGGCCAAAGATTCTTTTAGTTCTTGGAACGTTTTTGGTTCAGACACTCCTATTGCAGTGCGTACTAGGTTTGTTAATTTAGCATTATAGACAAAAGATATAAGTATTGTTTTATTGGTATTATCTAAAGTTTTGTCTATTAGTTCTACTATTGTTAGGAATGATTGTAAATCTTTATAATTTCCTTTGAATTCAGGAATAATTTTTATAGACTGCCATCCCTAAATTAGCGCGTAAGACGCAAAGCAATGAAATTCATAGCTTTTGCGCTAGAATGTCATCCCTAAATAACAGCGTCAACTTTGTGTCTTTAACAGTAATGTTAACTAATTTTATTTTATAAAACCCGCTGTATAAAAATAAAAACAGAGATAAAACCGCTAGATTGCCTTAAAAATAACTAAATTGTCACTACTTTTCAGCCATAACAAAACAAAACAAACCAACAAGCAGCCAACTTCACTTCCTAACGCACTGTCAAAATAGGATTTTCCAATTGCTAAGCGTTGACGCCGTGCTATTTAGGGATGCTTCATACATTTTGTATGAACATGAGAAATTTTGACAGTTATCTTGCGCTTTACGCGCTAATTTAGGGATGGCAGAGAGGTCTCTAAATTAAAAGTTGCCATATCTAATAAATTTTGTTGTTGATTATTGGGTGTTATTAGGGCTTGTTCGAAAAGAGTTTTCGCTCTATTGTAGTATTTTTCAAATTGTTCTGTTTTTATTTCTGTGTCTTCTGTTTTTAACGTTTTATTTATAGAGTCATAAAATTCTATTTTTAACAAATCTATTTCTTCTAACTTACTTATCAGTGTTGCCTCCTGATATCCCCTTGATCCTGATTTCTTAAAATTGATTAGGATTTTTTCTAATTTATTTATTACTGATTCCATAGAATATTAATTTATACTTGATAAGAGAAATTTTTTTTTTTGTTATTTATATTTATACCTGTACAACAGCTTTTTTCTGTACATAACTCTTAAAATATTTGTTTAATTTAAAAATTAAAAATATTATTACACCTAGATATAATATGCAAAAGACATCTATTTTTATGGTTGTTCCGAAGTTTATACTTCGTTCTGGGCTATGTTGATATTGATGACCTCCTCTGTTTTCGATTTTTGGTTTTCCATTTAAGGATTTTAGCTCAAGGGAAAGCTTTCTCTTCTGTTCACCTACTGTTAATCCTATTAATCTTATTATTTCGTGTCTTTTCTTGTTTAGTTGTTTCTTTTTTCCACCTCTTTTTGATTTTTTCTTTGTTTCTGATTTTGGTACCTCTGTGCTTTTTTATATTCTTCGATAGTAATTGACTTGGGGCCGCTGTTGACTGGTGCAGGAGTGTATCTAGGATAGTCTTCTTCGGCTTTTGCAAATATTGCGTCTATGTATTCTTTTGAAGGACTTTCTTCCATCAATGCTTTCAAGAAAAAGTCAGGATCTATCGTTTTTTTAAGTTTTCAAAGTCTACAGATTGGTTGGCAGGATCTAACGTTTTTTTTTTAGTTTTCAAAGTTTACAGATTAGTTGGCAGGATCGCCATATAATGTATGTATTGTAGTAAAGGCAGGTTGCTAAGGGTTTTATAATGCTGCGCTTAGCCACAGCACGTTTTGATTCTTCTAAGCACTGTTAGGTGCTCAGTTAGGATAATGAGAACACTCTTTCGTTGGTTACAAGAAAGATTTTGATTTTATTCAATAATTCTTACCGCTATTTATACTATAATTTTATACATAATTTTGCTTACAATACAGTTATTATTTTTTATTATTAAATGTGTAAAACTTTAAATCAGCAAATTCAATTTTGTGCAGTTTGATTCCTTCCAAATTCTTGACGATACAATATGTATGTATGTCATCGCAATTGATTGTTTACGTTCTTGAATATGGTAAAAAAAATATGTTAAGTTTGCACTTTTTATTTAGGAGGAATCAATTGTTATTTTAAATAGTTGGAATAACGTGACCAACTGTGGATGAGTGTGACCAATACACTACAATAGTCCGAATGCCTTGATGGAACCGTTCCCCCTGTTCTTCACTTACATCACCAAGATTATCAGGGAAATGGTCTATATGGCTATGGAGAAAGTTAACCTTGATAATCATGTTACATCCAAGCTGTTAAAAATGCAAAAACATCTCCTTAACGTTTAAAGTTTTTATCTTTAATCAACCTTCTTATTTGTGGTCCATCAAAAATGCCGGCTTTCAATTTCTCTGTACTAAAGTTATGGAACTTTGTAGATATGTATTTTAAACAATCACCATCCTTGTTGAGAGCTTTGACGAATTGTTTTATAAGCCCTAGTTTGATATAAAGAGGTGGAAGTATTATACGATCTAGAGGTTGATTAATCAGATTAAGTTTTCCCGGACAAATGGAATCCCTAGTAGGCCAGTCTTTTCTAACTCAGTGTTGAGACTTTGCTCTCCTGTCCTAAAGACAAAGAAAACAGGGATATTTTGTGTGGCCTTCTCGTTGTCCTAAAATAAATTTGAACATTTTCAGATCTACGCATACATATCTACCATTTATGCACGGTGCACTTAATTTTGTCCATAACAGATATACTAATGTAGCATATTCTTTTTTTACTTTAGTTGAATGTGCAATCGGTTAGCAAGCTGGCCTATTACCATTACGCTTCAGTATACATTTCAAGCTACGTTTAGAGGAATCGATAAATAAATTGAATAATAAATATTTGAATAATAAACAAAGTCATCATCTTCAGAGAAAAAAGGAAGCAACTCTTTTTCTATTTTACGGTGGTACGAAATTCTCGTTTCCTTGGTTAATAGGTTTCTTTGTTTTAATCGAGAAGTTAGAACCCCTGACGCTTTTTTAAAAAGGTCTAGATCTCTGATCAATGCGCTGAGCTTTTCTTAATTTAATGGCTTGGGTTCCAAAGACATATCTGGTACAAAGTCCCTTTCCTCACTTGTATCCCTTAAAACACATATTTCTTCTTCTATTTCCTGATATTTTTCAGTAGATGATGATGTATGTGATTCTGACACATTGCTGGTGTACAGGACTGGCTGAGTAACAGAATTTACATTTAGGTAACGCCATTTGGAGCGGTTTGCTTTGTTAATGCCGTTTAAATCAACGGCACAGAAGTAACAATCATCAACGTGATTAGTAGGTTCCTGCCAAATCATTGGTGTTTGGTACTTGAAATGAGGTCTCTTCTTATTTCTCCATAATCTCAAAACTATTATGTATGGCTTACATACCTTATTAGGCACCGATGGTTTGCTGCGGTTATCGAAATTACATCCAATTTTTAAAATACACCTGTTTTATGTAGTCCGACACATCCAATCTAAACTTTTTAAATGTATATGCACCACAAATGTTACAAAAATAATTAGGATTGTCTTTACGGTGGTAAACGCTAAAATGCGGTAATAAACAGTCACTAGCTAGTCTCAAAAACAAAAGCTGGTGGAAAACAACTGAGAGTAGACTTGAAATCAGCGCCCTTGACTTAGTAAACAACAAACTTCATACCTGTCTCAACACGCAAAAAGTCTAAAATTGTTGTCTTGTGTTATATATACTACCCAGACTCTTTCACCAGATTGGGTCAAAATTTGTTACCTGTTCAACCTTCTACAGTTGACATTTTGCTATCGAAATCCTGTATACCATTTTCGGACTTGGAATCCCGTCCAAATATTTCGAACTCAGACCATGTTCCAATCTCATATTTTATAATTGGACAATCAATCGGTTTCGCCAGCAATTAGAGACTGGGTTGAAAACGAAACAAATCGCCACGACATTGATCGTGAGATAAAAATGAGTCATGGTCAAGATTTATTTATAAGTTGGCTCTCGGTTCTAAAGAGTTTTGGAAGCTTACCAAAGCACTTGAAGGTAAGAATTTAGCGTTGCGTGGAAAAGGTGACATTCTAAAAATTGCTGTAAATAAAGCTAACGTATTTGCTAATTCACACACTATTATTAGAAGTAATCCATCAACTATGGATATTTGCGTTGCGGATCACGTGGAATAACTTAACAATAATTCCATGCACAGTGGTAGTAATAAAAATAAAAAAACAATAAAGCCCTATGCTTATTTTAAGTGTTAAAGGAGGCGAAAAAAGTCGGCTGTATGCAGAACAAACACAAAATTATTCTTCCGCCCCACTTGAAGCGTGGGAATAGAGCTAAGACTCCTTAGCGATAATCTATTTAAAGCACTTAAATTATTCTTGCCTAATTTTTGATTTGCAATTTAAAGAGATATATTCTGCAATTAATGTAAAATGACTCTTTTTCATTTTCATTATATATGTATTCGTTTGACGGTAAGTTATAATATAACAATTTTTAAGAACTATATTTAAGTGTTTATCCCCTTTTTCGAAATCTGAAACACTTAAGTTTCTATAAAATTGTAGGACTTTCTGTCCCAATTAAAATTTTACATAGTAACAGTTTGATTCCTTGAAAAATTGGCTTTTTATTTTAAACGACTTTTTGTTTAAATATATTATTTGTCTACACTTATATAAAATTGACAAATAAACAGCTGTAGTTAAAAAATTATATTAAATAAATTACAAATTTTTAAAAATTTTAACCAAAAACAAGTGGCATGTATATAGGAATAGCCTAGATTTATCCGCGATCACAAACAGACATATATAGTGACAATTTTTCTTAAAAAATAAAAAACAAATAATAAAAAATACTATCATATACACGGTATTAACAATAACAAATAGTTTATTTAAAAACAAAATTGTATATCCAGAAAAACAACTTTTGTGCAAGAATGCACATAAAAAATTCTACTTTCTTTCACATTGCTATGCGATTAAGTGAAGAAAGCAGTGACGATGCTGTAGACATGATAGAGCCAAGAAAGAAAACAGTAATAACGTTGAACGAAGCAGGCAAAGCTTAAAAAAAAACAAAAAGACAAAATTTGTATGATACGCCATCTACATCAACCAACAACAACAGATACTCACCCTTGATACTGAAAACGAAACAGTAGATGATAATCAAAAAGCAATTTACATAGCAAATGTAGAAAACATTACCCTCATGTTAAACAAATTAAGTGATGTTAATCCTGTTACTGATTTTAGTTATAAGTCATTGAGGGAAGGTCAGGTCAGATTGATGATTAAGTCTATCGGTTCTTAGGGGAAGGTCATTAAATATTTAGATAATTCTAATATATATTTTCATACATACCAATTTAAGCAAGAAAGATTTTATAGAGTAGTTATAAAAGGTCTGCATCCAACTACACCTACGGAAGACATAAAAGCTGAATTTTTAAGCCTAGGTCATTCAGTAATATGTGTAACAAATGTTAGAAGTCGCGTTACAAAAGAGCCCCTACCAATGTTTTTTGTGGACTTATATCCAAATCCCAACAACAATACTATATATTAAACAAAAAACATAAATCAGGTAGTCGTTAAAATTCAACCACCAGTGAAAAATAATGATTTTGTATAGTGTCATCGATGCCAACAACTTTGGCATACAGGGGCATATTGCAAGAAACCTTACAAATGTCTAAAGTGCGGTATGGACCACGCAACCGAAAAAATTTATCAATTTAGGTCTTAATTAAAACTTTTCTTTATCAATGTATAACACAAAGCACAATCAGATATTTCCGTACGGAAAGTGTGATCAGTTTCGTACCTTGCATAAAGAAATGAAATTTAACGAAACTTGACGAAAAGTTATCTTATGTACGCTATAGTTTACCACATATAATTTAATGTATTTGCACAGTTGTATAAGCTTGCTTAAGTTGTTTTATGCACATTATAGTTGGCCCTTAAAACAAGTGAGCGACTTTGGGCCGCCACACATTGTCATCATATTCACTAAGTTGTTTTATTCACATTAGTTGGGCCTTTGATTGTGTGCGTACATAAGCAGAAGTAAATGTGGGTGTGTACTCGTGTGTGTACAACTGAAAGGTATAAAAAGCGAACGATCGCTGAATACAAGTCAGTGCTGTGCTAAGTAAGAACAACGATTATTATTTTCTTTACATAGCGAGATTTGCTACTGGCGTTGGACACATAACCAGTGGAAAAGCTTAGATCAAATCGTTGTTGGAGTGGCAGGAGCAGCTCTTGTCGTTGCACAAATCGTCTAGAGAATATCCTGCCCCCCCCAAATACAAAACGAGAAACCGACAATATATGCTGGGAACGCAATTGAGACGAATTTTGTCTAGCACGACAAATTCGTGCTAGTGGTTGCGAAGAAGATGGTGGGTACGGCCAGTAAACATTACCTGGAACAGCCTAGGGTTTCAAAAAATATGTTTTGCGCAACTAATGTTTATGAACGATAGAAAAGTTTAACACTCTTCTAACTTTGCTTAGATCCTCTTAAATATATAAAAAACGTACTAACAACAAAATGTTTACTAGATATTAGCAAAAATAAAAAAACTATACTCACAATGGGCAGTTGACTAAAATCAGTGAATACTAAATAAAATCACTTGCGTTAAATAAAATCATACACAATGATTTTATTCAGCACATGCCGATTTTATTGAACACAAAGTTCAGTTTGCTCAAATGAGTGAGTAAAACTTGTTCGATCATACAACACAAAACTGATTTTATTCAATAAAGAATTATGCTAAATGTTTAAATTTAAGTAAGAGTTTCATTCTATGGTAAAATAATCAAAACAATCATTCTGACAGTTTAAGATGTGAATAAAACATGTTTGATCAGTTTACTCACTAAAACACAAACGTACGTTCAACAGTATGATGCTGATTTTATTCAACGTTGATTTTTTTAAATCAATAAATGTGAGTGCAATTTTTTGTGTATGATTAAATCAAGAAAAAAGTGATTTTTGCAGATCTCTGTAATACATACATGGTGAATGGTAAAATTTGGCATAGCTGAAAATAGTACTCTGCTTGTTTACATTCAAGCAGCGTGACCGTTGTTGCTACTAAAGTAGCAAATTGCTGCTTTTTTGAAAGCTTGACCACTTTTTGTTATATGGCACTTTTTGTTTTTTTTTTTTTTTTGAGATGGTGGTTTTTTGAGTCTTTTGCAAAAAGAACATTGGAATTAAGATGGATGGTGAGTTTTTAGTTTGAAGAAAAAATGCCTCCATTAAAAAATATTAAGTATAACTTAAGAAGGTTTATCTCCTATAAATAAAATTTGTTTAAATTTTTTGTGTTTATTCTTATAAGCATAAACAGATCAGATCATATATATCTTGTTTCCTCTACCAAAAACATTTTATTAGAATTGTTTAAAAATTTTTTAAAAGCATAATAAGTAAATAACTGAAAAATAGAAAACATAGATATTCTTAATATATTGTACTTTAAGGACATTATTAACATATATACATATTGGTAATGTGCTGAGGTGCCTTTCAAAAAATTTTATGATTAATATTGAAAGCAAAATTTCATCAAAAACTGTGTGGAGAAATAGTTGTAAGAATTGACATTAAATTTTAAAAGCAGAATGACGTATTTCCTATTTTTGGCTAGTGTCAGAATTTAACTATGTAATAACTGATTTAGAAGCGTTTGTTTTACAAACTAAAGCAATTAGAAAGTAAAACGAATTAGTGTTACCAACAGAGAAACGTTAAAAGAAGCATTATAAAAGTGCTGGTCCGAAATTACTCCTGACATGACCGAAAATCTTGTCGCTTCAATGTCGAGACCTCTGCAGGCAGTGATTGATGCAAATGGTGGACCAACAAAATATTAACGCTTTAAAAATTAATCCAAAATTAACTGCTTCTTGGAAGTCAAATATGCTTTTCTGTTATGTATAAACACTTTTGTCCATCTTTATAATTTGTTTTTTCTGTATTTATCGTTATTTTTTGAGTTGAATGAAATGTTGGTTTTTGTTTCATAATTAAAATGGAATTAAATATGTCTGGTACACAAAATTATTTTTTTGCACTTTTTGTTTGGCGAATATATGACTGTATGTATATTTTTATAATCTATGTTAATTACATATGCATATATGCTTCTGTTTATTAATGCTGTAAATAATTATATGTTAAAGCATTGAAATAAATTAAACATTATATGGCCACTCCTATTTTTAAATAAATTTTTTGGTGCCACTTAAAATTTTAACAATGTTGCCAGATTCTGTTTTTTCTCCTTTTTCAGGTATCAGGAATACAATACAGATGTGGGGTAAACATATTAGAAAATTAATAAAATTATTATATACATATCATTTTTATATTATATTTTAAAAAATGTATAAAAAGTTCACATATATAATTTACTTTAATCGTGCTTGATTCCTTCATTTATAAATATTTCATGGTATTCTCATGAAATATTTATTATTTGAAACTACAAAATGAAATGTATTACTGCGGGGAAAACGTATCCATACGGCCATTTCGGTACTGAGTCTTATATCAAACGCCAAATTGATTAAATGTGAACTCAATTGAATCAATAAAGCAAAAAGACAATAAAAACGGAAAAATGTTTTATACAAAAACGCAGCTAACAATCAGTAACTATTTTTATTTTTTCTTGCATTTTTCTAAATAAGAGTTGCCTTTGGAAACCATTTATATGTTTATGAAACATTTAATGAAAAAATAAAAATTTTAAACAATTTTTACAAACAAGCAATGTGCACATGCAAATACATCAATATTAGAGGCCTGCAAAAAAGTATTTAAACATCGAACACCCCCTTATGTTTAAATGGTTTACACACACATTCCCTGTCTTAGATGCTTTGTACAGGTCAATGTGTCATTAACTTAAATAAAAATAAATATAAGATAACTGTTTAAGAAAAAATTTTAAGTATAAAATTAATTTATATTAGTCATGAACTCAGAATTTTTTAATAATAAATGTGCAGATATACAACCGTTCTACTGAAGAAGGAAATAAAAAGGTAAAATTTTTAAACATGTACCGATTTTTATAATAATTAAATAAATCGCACTAAAGCTTTCTTTCTTTCTTTATATATAACCTGCCGTATTCATAAAATATTAAAATAGATTTTATATGTATTTTCCATACAAATTTGTCATAAAAAACGCATTTCAAAATTATTTAATATATATGAATATGGTAGTAAATCACTTTAAATACTTATTTCTGTATATATAAATTTTTATAAAAAATTAAATTTAAATATAAAATTTATGTAACAGTGCATTATATTGCCATGATAAATCCCATTTTACTTAACAAAAACCCCAACAATATGCACACAAAATTTTAAATAAATTCCTTATAAGATGAAAATAAAAATTTATATATAATTTGCTTCGTGTGTTTTGTTCCACTCATGTATAATAAGCATATGGTTGCAATGCTGTTAAAAGTGTATATGTGTTTATTTCTACAGTATTTGATCATCAAGACGTCTTGAAAAATTTCAAGACATATTGTTGATATATTAAGCCATCAACACATTTTTCAAATACACACACTCATCTATGCAAGAAAGTACATTGTGTCTCATTTCTACACTATTTCACAGTATTTGTGTTTCCTTCCCTGACGATAACCACCCTTCATAAAACATCTGTTTAAGATAAAGTAGGCTTTCAGTGTGTAGTGAATATAAATAAAGAAAAAAATTAAATTTTTTTCAACTTCAAAAGAAATACATAGCAAGAATGTTTAGAATTGGAGCAATACTTTTTTTTACAGGAGCAGGACAACATGCAACAACGAATTGTTCGTAGACGTTTGCGCGATTCATCTAACCCCTTGGAGTTACCCGTTGCCCTGTAGGTGACTAATTTAATAAAATATTTAATTTTAAATTAATTTTTGTATTAGATTTACACAACATTTACTGGATGTTATCGATATTTCCGGAACGTGTCCCAAAAAATCTTTTGGTGTTCCACTAATAGTGAAACTAAGTACCTGCTTGAGGTTTTTTGCAGAGGGCGGATACCAAAAAGGAGTGTCAAGAGATTACGCAGTTGGCATGGCCCAGTCAACTTTCTACGATGTACTGGCAACAGTGTTGCCACAATTTTCATGTATAAAATCTGCGAAATCCAACAATATTTCGGGAAAATATCTGCAATTTATTTTAAAAATCTTCAATTAATCTTCAAATGCGTTATCCTGTGTTTTAAACAGTATATCTTTACAATTCAATAATTTTAACTCTCTAAACTCTTTTGTCTCTGTCTTTTCACTTTGAAACATTTTATTAAAATTATTATAATAATACAGTTTTTATTTGACCTTTTTAATAATTAATATATTTATTTAATTCTTAAGCACTAGTTCTTTTTTATTTTTATATATTTTCTCAATATTTCGCTACTCCGTTGTGTAGCATCATCAGGAAAATAATTATTTATTGAATCAAACAATAAATAATTATTTTCCTGATGATGCTACACAACGGAGTAGCGAAATATTGAGAAAATATATAAAAATAAAAAAGACCTAGTGCTTAAAAATTAAATAAATATATTAATTAAAATTATTAATAAAACTATGAATGTACTTTAGAAGTATTTAATATGAGTTTAGCTTTGTCGATTTTATTGATATTGAGAGCAATAAGAAATAAATTTTTAACCACGCACATAATTTTAATAAGCGACTTACAACCGACTCTACTGAAAGTCAACGCATCTTTTTGAGTTTAATACCTAATATAATTTGTATTTTATAAAATTTGTTATGTTGTTGTGGACAGTTCGACAAATAATTATATAGCTAAAGCGTCTCCACACAGATAGAAATTTGAGTTATGCATACTACGAACATAATTCCAGTGAGTGGGATATTTATGAATTTTATAATAAATAAATATATATATATATATATATATTTGACTTTTTAAAATTTGGCCAACGGAAATGTCATGACAGCAGCTCCATCTGCTGCAAATCCAACTCTTTATAGTCGACGTATTTGTCGATAAAATATTTAACAATTAATTTGGGCAAGCTACAAGCGTCACATTGGTATACTTTTACCAAGCCGAAAACAGATTTAAAAATCTATGTATGAAGACCGGAATTGTTATGAATAAGGATTTTTTATTTGAAAGGTTTAAATTTTTTTTTTTGATAATTAGCAGTTGAACTGTGGATATTATAAATAAATTGAAATTGATTTTAGTTTAAGTTAGTTTTTTTTTTAAATCTTTTGTTAGAATGTATGCTGATGTTTTAAAAAATCATCGATTTTAGGCCAAACATTTTCAAATCCGAATTTGGCAATTTGAGGGGCTAAAATCTGCAAAATGCAGATAAATCTGCACTCCTGCAACAGTGGCAGAAATATTAAATATTTTGCAGGAAAATCTTTGCCAGCAGTAGATAACCTATCCGTCCGAAGAAGAACCTAGAGTAACAGTCCAAGATTTCTACAGTAAATATGGAATACCTCTTGTTGCGGGATGTATAGATGGAACGCACATCAATATTGTAGCCCCAAAGGAAAACGAACATTTGTATTACAATAAGAAAGGAAATAATAGCTTAAATGTGAAACTGGAATGTTTTCTTTAAATGAATAATTATATATCGCACAGATTAAACAAGACTGAATTAACTCATTATTTGCAGTATACGTTCATACATATCGTCATATAACAAGCAAAGGTGTCTAACATAATAAAAAAAAAAAACAAAACAATTACAT
The DNA here is from genome assembly GCA_916610165.2 of Gymnosoma rotundatum. Lineage (NCBI taxonomy): Eukaryota > Metazoa > Arthropoda > Insecta > Diptera > Tachinidae > Gymnosoma > Gymnosoma rotundatum. The sequence continues at coordinate 55,367,254 of OU744337.1, forward strand.
AAAAAGCAAACTTTCGTGCTCTAAACACTTTTTTAGAATACCATTAAGTTATTCACTTTTTTATCTCATTAAAAATAATGTAATGCCCTTTTGCATTTTGGATGACTATATACTTTTTTTTTTGGTTATGACTATATCTTTTTAATTAAAACTGTTTTCAAGATATGTGTGTGCCACACATCCCGGAGCATGTCAGGACTCTTTTGTGTGGAGTACGAGTACTTACAGAAGCATAATGGACAAAAACCATTTCGAAAGAGGACCCCGAACATGGCTATTGAGTGAGTAAACAAATGAACGCATGTAGATGTCGAAATAAGTTTTGCATAGAGCCTTGGCTATGGAAAAAAAATTTAATGATGTGCATTCTAAATGCAGATATATAATAGAAAAAACAAACGAAGTCCTGAAAGGCAGATGGAGGTGCTTGCTTGGTGCTAGAGAGCTGCACTATGAGACAAAAAAGCTGCTAAAATAACAAATGTTTGTGTGGCTTTGGACAATATTTGCATCTTCTATAAGGGTGAATATAATAGAATTATTGATCATACCGAAGAAACTGAATCTGTAACGCTAGAATACTCTGCAACCCCAGAGAAACACAACAGGTATTTTACTACTGCTCAGAGTATTCGTACTAACGTTGCGAATTCGTTGTAAAAACTCCTGCATTATGTATTTAATTTATAAGTGGATTAATGTTGTCTTAAATTTAATTTTAAATAAATAAATTTGCATTCAAACATTGAAATTATATTAATGTTCTTTGTACTTTATTTAATTACATATTTTTTTATTTAAATAAAAAATATTCACAGTTAAATTTACTTTGTTTCACTCATAGGTACTTTATAGACTTAAGGCCGATTTATCTAAACGCTAACCATAGTTTCTTTACTACATTTGCAGTTAAAAATAAACAAATGTAATTTTTGTTTTGTGTGTAAAAAAGTAACTGCATTGCTTAGAGAAACCGGATTTAACAAATAAAATAAATTAATTCAGTTCAATTACATACTAACAAATAAGATCGTTAAAAACTAAAAAGAATAATACGGTTAGTGCTATAAAAATTTTTATAAACTTTCTTGCTGGTTAAAATTATTCTTCTCCAAGATTTTGAGTTTTATTTTCTCAATATATATTAATTAGTTGTTCTTTTCTATTTTAGTATTGAGTTCCTTTAAGCGTAGTTACTCTACCGCTTCATGGTGTTTTTTCAACATATTTAATTTCTTGGATTTTAAGTCATTGCTTTTTTCCAATGTGCGGTATATTCTTTTTATAGCCGTCTCCATTTCTTTGTTATGGGTTTTTATGATATTGGTTACGTTCGTAAATGCAACAGTTGCGCATCACTGCAGCATAGTAAAAGTAAAACGTTCATTAATGCAATACTTGGCAGCACTGCTTAACGTCAAAAGTTCATTTATGCAAACAATTGGCAGTACTGCCGCAAATTTCTGCAAATAATGCAACAGTTTGGTTTCTGATGCAATAGTGCGCAATATACAAATTTGTTTGGATTAAAGCTACACAAAAAGTAAATTTTATAAATTTTTTTTTCAAAAAGAAATTTAATATAATTTTTTCACATAAAACACGGCAAAAGTTAAGTTTAAACGCAATATTGTGCAATATTCATACCTTTGTATGGAAAGGAGCAAAAAAATAAGTTTAAATAAAAGTCACATCGCTATTACAAAGCTTTCAAAGAGAAATATATAAACACATTTAGAGTGAAATTCCTAACCGACCACCTAGTGTTCTTGTCCAAAAAGGCCTTAAGGAGTTTTGAGAAAATATGGATAAAATATTAATTTTGTTTAAGTATTATGGAATCAAAAGTAGAACGAGACATTCGAAAATGGGTATAGAAAACATCATCTGGATACCGTTTAATTACACCAAAGTAATTTTTTATTTTAGGAATCACCCTTCTTTTAAGTCTGACTTTATTTCTTATAATCAGAAGTCGTTTCATCTTGCTTTTAATTATTTTTTGTTGTATTTTAGAAGAAAGTTATCGCTTTTAGAATCAACATTTTCAATAATATTTGCTATTAGTAATTTGGTTTACATTTTGTGTTTCTTTTGCAAAACGTTCAAAAAAGCAAACTCTTTGCAGTTATCATGCATTTGCAAAGCATCTGCAACAGCTGATCGCGCATCAGCAACAAAACTTGGCATAACTGCTGCAGTGATGCACAAATTTGCAGCATTTCTTTAGCAATAAGATCAGCTGTGGTTAACTTCTCTTGGTGCTCCATTCTTATGCGTTTAAAAGAACATGACTTTTTTCAATTTGACTCTTTATTTAATATAAAGTCTTGGGGAGGAGGTGTTACCTGCTTCGAATAGCAGGGTGCCTCATTACACATTGCAATTGATACATCGATAAGGGATAATTGTGTCGGTGGTTCTCTTACTTTTTCATTTTTATTAAAATCATCGGGTTTACCGAATTTAGGGATGTTTTCTAAGCCCTCTACCGACTCCTTCATTCCTACCAGTTCAAAGATGCACTGCTCCGTAGGTGTTAAGACGTACCTTTTTTTTATCGGTCCAAACCTGTGAACAAAGTAGAAACATTTAAAATTATATATTTTGTATTATAAACAACATTTTACCTTCTTCCATTCTGTAACATTTTTAATTGGAGAGTAAGCAGTGTTTAGCTCTTCCGTAAGCGACTTCCAAAATTCTGTTACTGCTTCTTTTGAGAGTTTTCCAAAACCACAAGCGATAGTTCTATTATTTTGCATACTATTTAGCATAATATCACTTTGTACTTTGTTTACGTATCTTGTCCTGAAATATTTTTTTTAAACTTTAATATACACATGTTCATAATTAAAACAAATAATTACTTACATGTTTATGTATACAACTCCCTAGCAAAAATGAAGTGAAGATATTAAAGAGAAAAGCGAAAAACTTACGAGCGAAAATATTATTCACGATAAGGGGAATTTTATACCGTGAACATTTGTTCATGTTATTATTCCCGATTAATTTACCTCAAAAATTTCTTTCATGGGAGATTTTCATGATTGCAAATACGTGAAAAGTGGAAAAATTACGAGGGAAATATTATTCACGATGGGGGTGAACATTTATTCACTTAAACATTATAATTTTCTAATAAATGTGCCACCTTTATTAAATGTTGTTTAATACAAAATGCGCTTATTGACCGGGCTTTACAGTCATTGTGTTTGGTGGTGCTTTAATATTTTCGACAAGCGTCAATGGAGATAGAGGCACATCTACACCATGAGTTCTTAGTATAGACACAAGTTCTCTTATGTTCTTCCTTGAAGTTCTGCTTCTTAACTGCCATTGTCCTAATTAACTAGATTATTATTATTATTTGTTATTGCCGTAACCCGAGGATTTCATGTTAGCATTATCTGCTAAGTTATTTATGCACGCAATTGCTTCACTTGCACTTTTTAATATCTTTAAATAATTTTCTTTTTTATTTTTAAAAGTCGCCGTTATGCTGCGCACTACAATTCATATTTCTTTTTATTAATAATTTTTTTATATTAATTACATACTTTTATAATAATTTTAATTTACCACTTTATATTGTACAACGAACATACACAAAATTGTTTACGAAAATAAATGGATGGCATCAGAGTTACCGGTAAGTAATATTTCAACAAATATCATACTACGTAGTTCTAACTGCATAAACTGTAAAGCTCTTGGCGCCACTTTATGCAATCGTTAAAACGCAAACACTTGTCGTTTAACAACAAACTCTTGTTGGAAGATAACATGGTCTATGACTGCATTACATAGGACCATGTTGTAGCTAGTCGATTTCAGTTACATGGACCACGAGCTCAATATTATCTGCAGGGTTTCTACAGTATTTGAGAGTATTTGTTTGTCACGATCTTACTTCAGTAAATCATTTAAAAAATATGTGATGTCTTGATTGTTTTTCAAAAGTATTTGTGCAGGCCTGTAATCAATATTAAAGTAAATTAACTTAAAAAAGATTTCGAATTGTAAATGTTCATATTGTTCACATATATATTTTAAATTTTAATTAGTTTATTTTTTTATTTTTTTTTATATTAATAGAGTAATTAAGGTTAAGTGAATAATTAAATAACTTATATTGCGTCACCTATATTTTATAAAAGCTTATTAAAATATAGACTTTTTTTTACCGATAATTTGGTGCCTTTTCTAATGTTGTTTCCATAAAGTTCTTGCTGATATGTAGATAATCATCTACTTCTCTTCTTATCAAAAAATGTTTTTATTGAAAACAATGAGTTGAAAGAATCGAAATACCTGAAAAATTACCCAGCATTCTAAAAACAAGAAACCTTAAATACCGCACATTATACCGCTTGAAAATTCAATCCAACATGGCAACACTTTCTTAACTAAATATACAATATATAACACAGGCGCTTGTCTGCAAACTGCTATTGCAAACCTTGCAGGTCTTGCAAACGTAGCATATATGTTATGTTTTGCAACACTCCAACAACAAAATATATAGAACTGAAATTTGCTACACCGTAGCACATTTCCAACGCTAAAAACTATTGTACATTTTCAAGAGCTAAATTTTGCAAGTATTTTCAAGCAAAAGTTTTTTTCTGCTTTCTTAAGCATTGTACTTAATTTTTTTTTTTAAATAAAAGTTTTTACTATTTACAATTCTAACTTTTTAATAATTTATAAATGTTTTTAAAAACTAGCATGTAACGTAAATTTGCTTAACGCTTAACAAAGGCCTAAAATAAATTTCAATTCATTGATAATATCCACAGTTCAAATTCTAATTTCATAAAAAATTAAAAAATTTCAAAACGCATGGCACAGCGCATGTGCATTCATGCTTAACTCATAACAATCAATATGATACGGAAACAGCATCTATAATGTTGGAAGAGAACAGGCAAAGACTGATTGAAAATAAAAATTGCATTCGTGATCAACCGAAGGTTTACACAAAGCAAAAAGAAATGTTCAAGACCAATTACAAAGAAAACAGTAAAGAAATACTTTGGTTTGTGTGTGGCTTTCGTCTAACCAAATTAATATTGATATGCCATTGGCAAATCTCTTGTTTTTAATTTTCTTTCAGCTATGATTAGTCAGAAAAGAAAAAAGTACTTGGGCAAAAGCCCCAAATATATGTTCCCTAAAGTATCCGGTCGGCTTACCACCAACAACAGATTAATTCAAAGAAACTGCATCCGGCATTTAATGAACTACAATCCAACACAACCTAGAAATCAGATTTTAAATACAGCAAAGAACTTTATAGAGAGCGTCCTAAATATTAGCGATGACCGTTTTCACTACATTAATATACAAAAAATATATAACACACACTACGCCACGTTAATAAATCTTTAATACTCGTATAAGTAGTAAAACACCGATTAAAAATTAGAAAATCTTATTATAATGCAAATCGTATTTTTTACTATCTCAATACGAAGAAGCGAATTATTTTAAATTCAGACTATGTTCCAATCCCATGTTTTAGTAACGGACATTTTCAATTAAAAACAATTTCTGTTCCTTTGTACAATCAAGCTGATTGGTCAGCCATTAGAGACTAGGTTGAGAACGAAATTAGGCGCCACAACATTGATCGAGTTGAAGAAAACACTGATAACTTAGATATGGCATTAAATCAATTATGTTCTATTTTCAAACAAGTATTTAATTTGACACCAGTTAGTTAAAAAAATCAATGGCAAAGATATATATCCATTGAATCAAAAATGTTAATAATACAAAGAAATTAATTCAGGTGTAAGTTAAATAGATCCAAATTACAGTGGTAATAAAAAAGTTTTAACTGATAAGGTAAAGTCATATGTATTTTAAATAAAAAATAATAAAGCCCCAGGCTTAGGGTACGGTCACATATGACAAATATTTGCCTAAAATTTGTATTCTCTTGTTTGGTCTGAATTTTTTCAAAACAATACAAAATTTGTTTTGTGGTCACACTACGCACATTTATTTGCCTATTTTTATTTGTTCAAACAGCTATGAAATAATGTCAAATAAAATAGAGGCAAACATTTGCTCACAAACTGCTGCGCACGGGATGTCTTCATTGCCATTCAATTTCTTCGGCATTTTTTCAAAGTTATAGCAAAGAAAACGTGAAAATTATTATTTAATGCTAATTAAAAGTGATAAAAAATAGTTGCTACTCTTAAATATTTAATTGCAGTACAATATTCATAAGTTCAAAACAAACAAACAATAAGCATTTGTCGTCGAAAAAAAATATACAACTTTAGAAAATTTTTTTCCATCTACGCACTCTGGGCGCATCTTTTTAAAAGTCCCAAATGAAGTTTTTATCCTCTTCCTATAAAATACTCTTCCTATACCTTGTACGAGAAATTAAGTCCTAGTTTTTAAGATAAAAATAAAATATCCACCGCTGAAAGCCATAAACTATAAAAGTTGGTCAAATAATGATGGCTAATATTATATTTATATACCCGCATGTATTATGTATACAGATTCCATTAAAATAACTACTACACATAATGACAATGTGAGAAGAAAGTTAATAATGAATAACTCCCATGCACGAAAGTTCCAAACAACAAAGCCAAGCAATAATATAAAATTTTTCATATTCTATTCTATAAGAAGCTACAAAAGGTGAGAATGAAGCTAAATAGGAATTAAATTCCACTTCTTCACAATTAATTTTATTATTCATTCATTATATTTTTTTTAAATTTCTAAAAACTTTTAATTTATTTAATATATTTTATAAACTACAGCTGTTTATTTGTTTACTTGATAAAAGTGTAGACAAATAATATGTTGAAATAAAAAGTCGCTTAAATTAAAAAGCCAATTTCACAAAGAATCAAACTGCAAATATGCAATATTTTAATTGGGATACAAAATTCTACAATTTTTATGAAACTTTAATGTTTCAGATTTCGGGAAATAGAGGAAAAACTCTTGCACATATAGTTTTTAAAAATTATTACATTACATTATAACATACCGTCAAACATTTATAATAAAAAAAGGCAGTTTACATTAATTGCAAAAATAATCTTTCAGCTTAATACTTATAGAACATATCTTTTTTGATTGCAAATCGAAAGTTATGCAAGAACAGTTTAGGTGCTTAAAATGGATATTTACTAATGACTCTTAGCTCTATTCCCACGCTTCGAGTGGGGCGGAAGCATTATTTTGGTTTTGTTTTGCACAAAATTGCAAAATTCACATGTATGTAGATGATCTACAGTTATATTTGACCAGTCCAGTACGATCTATTGATAAAAATATTGTTAGGGTTAATGATGATTTGGATAGAATTTATCGTTGGGCAACAGCGAATGGACTTTGTTTAAACCCCTATAAATCAAAGTGCCTAATAATTCGAAAGAGAACGCTCGATTCTGTTGTTGATGTTAACATTCTAATAAATAGGGAAAATACTAACATCGTTAATGCTGCAAAAAACCTTGGATTAATGTTTAATAAAACACTTACTTGGACAAAACATGTTAACACACTCGTAGGCCAAATTTATAATAAGCTTAAGTGCCTTTGGCCGATGCAATATTATACCCCCTTGGGGATAAGGAAACTTCTTGCAAAATCCTATCTTCTTCCAGGTTTAATTTATGGCTGTGAGCTTTTCGCAAGCTGCGACTCAATTAGTAAAAGGATATTTAACGTTTTATATAATAACATAATTAGATATGTGTATGGCTTAAGAAGATATGACCATGTTTCTAATTTTTCCGCCAAGCATTACGGCAGAGTAAGTAAATGAGCAGCGCAGAGCAGCTCTTTTGCGCAAAGAGCAGAGCCAACTTGTTATTGCGCATTGCTCTGTGCCAATTTGTTTGCTATGCTCTTTCTTTGCGCTGCTCCTTTTTTGTTCGCAATGCGCAAAAGAGCCAAAAAGAGAAAAAAAATGCGCATGGCTCTTTTATTGTGGTACAAAACATATTTTTTTAACGTCAAGATTATAAATAAAAAATCAATTCAATAAATAAATTACTTGATTTATACGTTTGGGAAAGTGTTTGGGACAATTTAGAAGATTGTTTATCGTTTTTTAAATATAGCTAATATTCAAATGAAGGTTGGAGGAACCTATGTATATTTATTTTATTTATATTATTGTCTATTTATGTATGTATATGCATATAGATATGTTTGCACGCATAAATTAATGTATGTATGTATGTACATATGTATGTGAGGGTTGTTAAACGGTAGATGCGCTTTGCTTATATTTTAGGTAGGGGATGTTTACTGGCGCATTTGTTATTGTTTTATAACTTTTTAATTGAAATGATGGTAAAACACCAATTTATTGGTGCTAATTACAAAACTATAAAAATCGTGGTATTGTTCGTAAAATTAAATTTTCTTGTTAACATTAATGCAAAAAAATGCGATCGGTTCTACCTTTTCCTCATACATAAATAAATAAAAATTTGCTTTAATTAGTACCAATAATTTGGTGCTTTACCATCAATTAAGAACTAACAAAACAATAAAAATGCACCAATAAACATCTCCTACCTTAAACATAAGCAAAGCATATCTACCGTTTAACAACAAAAAATAACACAAGCTGTAATGAAGATAGTAATAAAAAAATAACAAATTCACAAGTAAACATCCCATACGTAAAACATAAGCAAAACAAATTTACCGTTTAACAACAAAAAATAAGGCAAGCTATAATGAAGATAGTAATAAAACAATAACAAATACACTACTAAACATCCCATACCTAAATTAAAAGCAAAGCACATCCACTCCAATCCAACCCTCTACATTTCAATTGTAACATTATTATATATATTAGTAGTATATTACTACGGTTATAAGAAGCTATGTAACAGGTGCAGCCAACACTTGCATGTAAAAATTTTTTGAAAAGAAAAGAAAAGAGGAGAATAAAAGTAAGCGTGGTTGCGCACAGACGTGGGTCGTTATATTTTATGTTACAACGTCAGAAGTGGGATTACCTAAAAATGCAAAAATTTTTTATAAGAAAAATTCGTGGCCACTTTAGACAGAGGGATGGATTCAACTTTAGATAGAAAGCAATTGCTAGAAGCGCTGAAATCTGCGTGTGTACCAATTTCTAATAAGTACTCAACCGAGGAACTTCGTAATTTTTTTTTAAAACACAAGGATATGCTGAAGGTTTCCCTAAAGAAAAGCTCTGATATCACTGCTGAGCCTACGAATCTTCCAGAAAATACTACAAAATATTTATCCTCCGTCAAAGCTAACACTACGACCGAAGAACCTACTGGTGTTAATGTTAAAAAGACTGATGATGCTAATGACTTTATCGACCCTACGAGTCCTACGCAAATTGCCTCAGAATCCTCCACCTCGGCAATAACCACAATCCCTATGGTAGAACCGATCGTTTCTCCTCCGAATCTTAGCTCTAACCTCCGTGGAACCTCTGAAGCCGCCGCCGCTTGTAGCATAGGATACTCCAACTCTCCCGAAAACCATAAAACAGAAGCTGAAAGATTAGACGACGAAAGTCCTACGTCTTCGTAAGAAGATTGAAATAATAGAACGTGCAACAGACACTACTGTACCACAACGTGTAGTACATTTCCAGGAAATTGAACACGCTATCATAAAATTTAGAGGTGAAGATCGGTCATTTGGAAATTCTGAGTTCTTTTAAAATCTTAAAGAGGTGTTGGAGCACGTAAAAGCTTACGAAATGCTAAAATTTTTAACCCTCAGAAATTCCTTAGCTAGATCAGCTCATTTGTTGCTTGGAAGAGGAGCTATGACTTACGAAGATCTTAAAGCAAAACTGATTAAAGAATTTGGCCACACAGTAAGTCGTCATGAAATTTATAATATTTTGCGCCAACGTAAGAAAAAGCCGGATGAGAGTGTCCGTCGATACATTATGGAGATGGAATCGATTGCCCTCCGTAGCGATTTAAGCGACTTCGAGATCGTAGCCTTTAATCAGGAAGGTATACAGGGGCGTGTGACAGATTTCATCCTTTTTTGCGGCTGCTAAAACAATGGATGTCATCAAAAATGCCATTCTTATGTATAAGCAGCGACAGAGCGTAAGAGGCGATAGCGAAAAATCTTCAAACTTTAAGGAGAAAACAAGTGAGGTAAAAGCCATTGCTTCGAAAACGAACAACGAGAGTATACGTTGCTATAACTGTTCGAGAATGGGCCATATAAAGCTTCGGTGTCCCTATGAGGAGCGGCCAGTGGGTGTTTGTTTTAATTGCTGGCAGACCGGACACAATAACAAAACATGCAAGAATGCCAAACGTATACAGAAATTAAAAACTACGATCGCAGCTGTTACCCAGGAAGACTTGGCCGATGAGGACTCGACTATTTTAGATTTTATTAATAAGGTATGTCTAAGGTTTGTTAATGTAAATGGTAAATATAGTGATTGTAAAATTGTTTTGTCTATTTTCGATACTGGCAGCCAGGTAAATTTTGGTACGAAAATCTGAGGTACCATTTGACATTAGAGAGACGGCAGTATGGACTAAATTTCAGGGCCTTTGCAATACCAGAATAAGTACTTTTGGAAAACTAGAATCTGAGATCTCTTTTGGAGATCAAAATCATTTAATTACCTTACTCGTAGTGCGTAGGACGATACTCTACAAGTTCCCTTACTTTTGGGACGCAATTTTCTCTCTGAATTTAATATTAGTTTATGTTATGTTAATACGCCAATGAAATCGAACAATAAATATGTTAGTAGGAATCATAATATTTGTGACAATTTATTTTTATGTGCGATGAATTCTGAGGAACCTAAGGAAATATTATGCGGGGTGATTGATCATTTACCTTCAGCTCTGCAGGTTAGTCGGCATGATTTTATGCACTGCGAGCATCGACAGAGTTCGAATTTGTTCGGGGTCAGATTTTAGCTATAGATGTTCACTGTGAGTTTGATGATTTGAATATAAACCCAACATTAGGAGATACTGATAGAAACATTATTAGAGATATATTGAAAAGACAATACTTACAGTCTACGACTAAAGTCATCCCCTTTGATTATGAGATGACTATTAGATTGAATAGCGAGGATCGTTTTTATTTTCGACCTCGTCGGTTAGCTGTCTGTGAGCGCACTGCCCTGAGGAAAATTATCGACAAGTTATTGGAAAAGGGGATTATAAGACAGAGTGAATCGACATATGCTTCCCCAGTTGTGATGGTGTCCAAGAAAAATGGGGAATATCGTAAATGTGTGGACTATCGGGCTTTGAACAAGATCACTGTACGCGACAATCTTCCGCTACCACTTATTGAAACTGGCATGCAATACTTGGGCAGTAATAGATAGTTCACTACGTTGGACCTGAAAAATGGATTTTTTCATGTGAAAATGGATGAAGAGTCGAAGAAGTATACGTCATTCGTGACACCGGATGGGCAGTATGAGTACAATTATATGCCATTTGGTCTCAAGAACGCGCCCGCAGTCTTTCAACAATATATACATTGCGCACTACGTGATTTGATTGAATCAGGGAAAATAATTGTTTACCTTGACGACACATCTATAGCAACGCCAACCTTTGAGACTCATTGTTCAGTATTGGCCGAAGTCTTGCAACGTCTAGCAAGTTTGGGTCTGGAATTAAATTTGAAAAAATGCAGTTTTGCTTATAAGACTGAAATTATCTGGGGTATACGGTTGACGCTAATGGGATACGCCGTAGTGATGCGCACTTGAGGGCTTTGGCACAATATCCTCCCCCTCGTAACTTCAAAGAGTTACAATCGTGTCTTGGATTATTTTTTTACTTTCGGAAATTTGCAAAAGATTACGCGAAAATAGTACACCCCCTCCAGAAACTGCTTAGAAACGGCGGCGTTTATAATTTTGATGAATCTTGTAGGCAACCGTTCTATGAACTGAGAGATAAATTAACAAAACCACCGGTATTGGCTCTGTATAATCCGGAGAATGAAACCGAATTGCATACGGACGCAAGCAAGGTAGGCTTCGGGGCTGCATTATTACAAAAAGGGGGTGACGGAAAATTCCATCCTATTTTCTTTTTTTCGAGGGCTACTACAGCAACAGAGTCGAGAATTCACAGTTTTGACCGTGAAACCTTGGCCATTATTCAAGCTCTGAATCGTTTCGATATTTATTTGAGGGGCATCCCTTTTAAGATAGTTACTGATTGCAATGATCTAACACTTACTTTGAATAGGAAAACTATCAGTCCGAAAATTGCTAGGTGGACTTTACAGATGGAACAATATGATTATAAAATCTTACATCGGAGTGGGGTCACGATGGGTCATGCTGATGCATTAAGCAGATGCCATGAACAGGCGATGGAAACTGATGGCTGTAGTTACTCTGTACTGGGAAGAATTTATTTAGGTCCAGATTCAAATCCTGAAGGATGTAGTGATACCACGAAAGGCCCTTCGAACACTAATGAAAAACCTCCGCACGAAAATATCGAACATCTGACTTCTACTATCCTCTATGGCGATTTGTCGGATACTGGTGATGGAGGTGGAGAAGAATTTGACATACCGAATGTTGTACCCTGTAGGACTGTTAATGTTTCCGATGAGGGTGAACTTAACTTTATGATACATGCTACGCAGGCTAGGGATACTGATATTGCGGCGATAAGGATGCGGTTGGAGAGGGAGAATTTAATTGGATTCAAACTAGTAGATGGTACAGCATTCCGAGAAGACAACAGGAGAGATTTACAATTGTATGTCCCTAGAGAGCTAGAGGAAAACGTCATTAGATTGATACATGAGAAAATATGCCATATGGGAATCGAAAAGACGTACGAACCCGATCAGGAGGAATTATTGGTTTAGAAATATGAGAAGCAAGATTGAATATTTTATAAGGAATTGCATACGGTGCATTATGTGCTCTGCTCCTATTAGAATATACGAACAAAACTTGTACAGTATACCTAAGAATCCGGTCCCATTCGAAAGATACATATCGACCATTTTGGTTCACCTCCTTCAATAAATTCTCAACGCAAGCATGTATTGGTAGTTATTGATGCTTTTATGAAATTTGTCAAACTTTTTGCGGTAAAATCAATAAGTACAAGAGAAGTCATTGCATGCCTAGATAAATATATCCGCCTAGGCGGATTATTAGTGGTCGGGGAACTTGTTTTACTTCTTCTGAGTTTAGCTCATATCTGTTGGCCAATAACATAGACCACGTCAGAAGAGCAGTGTCATCTGCACAGGCGAATGGACAAGTAACGAGCCCTTTGAACCATGCTGATTGGTCGCGGATGTTAACGGAGGTTGAATTTGCTATGAACAACACAATTCATTCTTCTACTAAACAACCCCCTAGTAAGTTATTATTTGGTGTGGAACAACGTGGTGCAATTGTGGATTTTTTAACGGAATATTTAGAAAAAAAGACTCCGGACAGGTATGTTTGTGACTTAGGGCAAATTCGAGCAGATGCGGCCGTGGCCATTCAAAGGTCTCAGGATAACAACTTTCTGAATAGGAGCAAACCTGCTAAATCTTATAAAGTAGGTGATTTTGTTGTTGTTCGGTATAATGACACAACAATTCGACTGAATAAGAAGTTAAACGAATTGTTTAGAGGACCTTACGTAGTGCATAAAGTTTTAAGTAGCGACCGATATGTTATTAGGGACATTGAGAACTGCCAGATTACCCAGCTGCCATACGATGGAGTAAAAGAGGCTTCAAGATTACGAAAATGGGTAAATTCATAATTTGATTGAGGACAATCAATGGTCAGGATGGCCGAGTTGTAATATACACTATATTCACTAGCTATATTTACATTTTCACTAGTTGTACTTATTCTTTACATTAAGTTTATTCTTTACATTAAATGAAATATTTTTAAACATAACGATCTAAGAATAATGTAACACCCTCTACATTTCAACTGTAACAATTAAGAATAATGTAACACCCTCTACATTTCAATTGTAACATTATTATATATTTTAGTAGTATATTACTACGATTATAAGAAACTATGTAACAGGTGCAGCCAACATTTGCATGTAAAAATTGGTTAAAAAGAAAAGAGGAGAATAAAAGTAAGCGTGGTTGCGAACAGACGTGAAGCAAAACTAAAAACTATCTTTACTTCTACCGGGGGAAAATAATCCTGCCGAAGTTAATATTTCGGGAATTATAGAGGTTTAAAGTTTTAAATTATATACTGTTATATATCTGCACATGCACCTATGATCAAGTTGAAATACATTTTGTTTTAAAATGCTTATAAATTACTTTTAAATAAAGTTATATAAGACAACAAGCAACATGTTTTCACTTCAAGAATCAATATCGATTAATTTATATTAAACAAAAATTCAGCACGCTTAAATTTGACCAACATTATATTAAACTTTAATTCAGATTTCCATAGTGCTCGCGCATTTTAACTGCTTAAAGAGGCGAAAAGAGTCGGCTGTATTCAGAACAAAAACAAAATTATTTTTCCGCCCCACTCGAAGTGTGTGAATAGAGCTAAGAGTCTTTAGCGATAATTCATATAAGCACCTAACTTATTCTTATTTTCGATTTGCAGTTAAAAGAGATATATTCTATAGGTTCTAAGCTAAAAGTTTATTTTTGATATTAACGTAAACTTTTGCCGAAATCTGAAACACTTCAGTTTCTTGAAGGACTTTTTGTTTCAATTAAATTTTTGGCTAGTAAAATTCTGTGTGAAATTGGCTTTTTAATTTAAACTTTTTATTTAAATATATTATTTGTCTACACTTATATAAAATTAACAAATAAACAGCTGTAGTTTGAAAATTATATTAAATTAAATTAATTTATTTATATTGAATAAATTACAAATTTTTAGAAATTTTAATCCAAAAAAAATATATATATATATATATATATATATATATATATATATATATATATATATATATTTATAATAATATATTAAATATAATATTAAAATTCATTCTCTTTACTCTTATTGTGCTCCCTCTTGAGAACAGCTTTGGAGCTTCTTTATAGCATAGAATTTGAAAAATTGTATTATCTTGCATGACTTTTTGTATATATGTAAGTTCCAAACATGGGAGTTATTCATTATAATCTTTCCTCTCACATGGCCATTATGTGTAATAGTTGTTTTAATAGTAATCTGTGTACATAATAAATGTTGCTTGATCAACTTTTTTTTATTGCCATCAATGGTGGATATTTTCATTTTATATAAAAAACTAGGATTTTACTTCTCGTACAAAGTAACGCAAAGCTGTATTTTAGGAGGAGAATAAAAGCTTGATTCCGGACTTTTAAAAAAATGTGTCCAAAGTCCGCTTAGATGGGGAAATTTTCCTACATTTGTATATTTTTGTTCTAACTACAAATGGTTACTGCTTTTTGGTTTTGAACTTATGTATATTGTACTGCAATTAAAGATTTAACAGGAGTAACTATATTTCATCACATGAATTTAGCATAATATTTTACACTTCGAAATAATGCCGAAGATTTTGAATGGCAATGAAGACAACCCATGCGCAGCCAGTGATGATAGAAGATTTTTGTAGAAATCCCATAGCCTATATAAAAAAATCCGTTTTTTCCCTATTTCAAATTTTTTTTCCCTACACTATTGTTTTTCAATTTTTCAAGAAATAAAAATTTATTAATTCAATTCAGGTATATAAATTCAAGTTCATTTAAAAATAAAAAATAACATAAAAACGAATAAAATACAATAATATTCAATTCAGGTATATAAATTCAAGTTCATTTAAAAATAAAAAATAACATGAAAACGAATAAAATACATTAAAAAGTGACATAAGGATAACAAAAATAACTTAAGAACAACATAAAATATAATCCAAGAATTATTTATATAATTCCGTATAATTCTTTTTTTTTAATGATTAGATGTGCCCTTAAAATTTAAACAATTAATTACACTTGCTTGTAAATTAGATCTAATAATGCAAATAGAATTTAACATATCACGGTTTAGTTTGTTTTTTTTTGTACGTACTTCCGTAACTACAGAAAAAATCCTTTCGGCGTCAGAATTAGCATGTGGCAGACAGTAAAATTTTTATAATTTTTGCCAAATTTGGAAAATGAGAGCTTACCTCTCAAATAAATTATGACTGATTTTAAAATTAAAACAAAAAATTAAACAACCAAACAAAAAAGACATAAACCTCTATGAGAACCCGGCGTGCTTTTAATGTAAAAAGAAGAAGATAATTAACTATTTAAATTAAGATTTGGAGGATCTTTATTGCAGTGGATGGTTGTTTCTCTTTTAATAAAACACATACAGCGTTGCCACACAAAAAATTGACTTCCTACCAATAATTTTCAAAAATCCTACCAAAATCGTTTACAGCCTACCAAAAATTTAAAAATGCGTTTCTTGCACATAAACTCTGTTATACTCACTTGGTTTTTTTCCGTAACTCTTGAGGTGGAAATTTGTCTTTTGGTAATTTTTAAGATGGATGTTATGATTTAAAATAGTTTTAGAGCATACTATGCAGAATGAACACCCATCCCTTTCCTGGAGCCAATCAAATTCGCTCAACCATTCGGTTCTAAATTTTTTTTTACTGTTTCTTTACATGCAATATTAGTAAATATTTATGTAATTAATAGGTACATATATACAATTAAAAAAGTTTACTTACTTTTCCATTTTGTCTGTTAATTTTTTAATACAAACATTTGTAAATAAGCCTTCACTCAAAAATATTGTTAACTTCAATTTCATAATATTGTTCGCGTTTCTTAAACCAAAGATGGTTATAGCTTTAATTATCTTTATGCAAAAAAGCAGAGATGTTTTTATTACACCTAAAACAGTTTTTGAAAACAGTGGTAAAACTATTCACAGTTATTGTTTATTTAATTCAAAGTTACATTTTTTTATTTTATGTTCTGAATTTTTAAGGTAAAAAATTTACTGTTGCTAAAAAATTGCTACAGGAGGAAAACCTACCAAAAATTTAAAAAAATGCAACAAACCAACCAAACTACCAAACTGTTTTTTAAAAACGAAAAACTACCAAGTTTGGTCCAATTGGACCAAAGCGGCAACGCTGAACACATCTGTCTCTATTGCCGGTCAAACATTCATTGCCAATTTATTCAGAGTTCTTCTCTCTATGCTTATTCTATACATTGATGTAAATTTAAGTAGTATACTTATGCATATAAAATAGTATTAGGAATATTGAAAGTACTGTATAGAAGAGTTAACAGTATGTTTACACGGCATGTATGTAAATGAATAGTTGGTGATGCAATTGCACTACATTATAACATTAATAAAGCCTATAGGTGACAAATAATTTATATTCATCCAACTAAAATTAATTAAATTACACTTAAGTGTAACTTAAAGCATTTCTTTGTCGTTCTTTTGTAACTCGTCTTGTACATTTGTTGTTGCTTTTTTTGTGCTAGCCAAAAAAGACGAGTTACAAAAAGAATGACAAAGAAATGCTTTAAGTTGTGTGTGAACTTCGTCTTACCAAATTAACATTAAGATTAGTTGGTTAAATAGATGATGTTTACGACGTACATAACATAAGGTATGTAGATGCAAAGAAGGCTGATGAAGGATGTGGCGGTCCAGAAAATGTATGCATTCAAAATATAAAAGTCTAAAAATATTTTATTTAAGTATGCCTTTTTTGGCGAATTTTCTGATGAAATATGGTGTCTTAAAAACAAAAAGAAACTACACCCAAGTAGCAAGCTCCAACGATGATGACGAAAGTTTGCGTGCTTGTAGCAGAGCTGAGTCCCTTAACTTCAATAATGCTATCGTCTTGCCCAACAATCATTACATAACATTTTTGTTTGTCCGAAACTACTACGAAAATTTTCATCATTGCTTGCACGAAGCCACAATAAGCAGAATTAAAACAAAGTTTTACATTCCAAAACTGAGAATTGTTTACAAAAATGTGAGTACCAAATGTCAACGTTGTAAAAACTAATCAGCCATACCGCAGGCGTCCTTAATGACATTACCAAAAGCAAGGCTTGCCAGTTTTGAACGCCCATTTACCTATGTAGACGTTGACTTCTTTGGCCCATTTTTTGTGACAGTAGGTAGACGCAAAGAAAAAAGATGGGGAGTACTATTTAGGCAGGCTAACAATTCGTGCAATTTATACTGAAGTTGCTCTCAGCCTTGATATAAGCTTGAACATCATGTGTATTCAAAATTTTATAAGTCGTCCAAAGAAATGTACACCGATAATGGTACAAATTTTAAATCTATTTAAAGAGTCGTGCTGAAAGAAAACCAAAATTGCGATCTTCACCAAGTAATCTGCAAATACGATGAAATAATATGGAGGTTCAACCCACCTGCAGCACCACATATGGGCAGAGCATGGGAAAAACTTGTTCGCACAGTAAAATCCACCCTCTACGCTATGTGTTCTGCATTCAAATTTAATGACGAATCATTCTGAAGCGCTTTATGGGAGGTCGAATTCATAATAAATTCCCGTCCACTAACATTCGTGGCTTTAGATTCAGCTGAGGACGATGCCCTTACACCAAACCATCTACTTCTCGGGTCAGCTGACGGATGCAAACCCTTATGATTATTGATATTGTAACTTGGAAAATATGGATCGGAAATGATATTGTAGAAATTACAAACGGAATGGCAAACACAGTTATACCCTTTTTCCACTTTTTGTGCTGAAGAGTATAAAAATTAAGTACTAAAAATATAATATAAAAATATAATGGGTTAAGCATTTAAAAAAAATTTAGTACTTTCTTAAAGATCACTTCGAAACCTTTAAAATGATACCCATATTGATATTTTAAAACTTCAGAGGCCCGAAACTCGAAAAATATGGAGTCGGTAATCGATATTATAGAAATTAAAAACGGAATGAGAAACTTAGCTATACCCTGTTGTAATGTCAGTTCTAGGAACATGTCTAGTGTTGGCAGAGGACACGGTGGCATAATCCCAGGCTACTCGTCGGCTAAAGGGCAGGGTTGCGCCAAGACAGTGTTACCTGCAGTACAACATAAAGTTTTCGTGTCCAGAAAACAAACAGAAATACACATTTAATTACGACATTTCAAACCCTAATCGTCCAAGTAATAGCTTGTATAATTGAACATTTGTTTAACAGTTTCTGAATGGTGCCCTAAGTCAGTATGTCTTCGTTGTTGAATGTTGGGCAACATCTTGAACTGCCTCACAGACCAAAAGAATCGAGAATAGTTCCCCGAAACCAAGGCATGTCCAAATTGTCTAATAAACAATCAATGCGACCATTCCTTAATATATCACCTGCAACATTTCATCAACACCACCTAGTTAATTTACGAATCTAGCACTTCATCTTTAAATCAAGAACACAAAGAAATAATTATAAAATTCATTTAGCTTCACTTTATTAAAGTTACAATGATAATATTTATCGAACTAATGTGCCAATTCATTCGCTTATATAGTATATGTACATATTCTTATATAGTAGAAAAAAAGTAATATGTATTAATATCTATATACATATGTATATATATATATATATATATATATATATATATATATATATATATATATATACCCAGCAAAAAAATTTTAAAAAGGTAATCGAGTGTGGAATTAAGCATTTTTGGCAGAAGTACTTCCCAACTAGATTGCCAACTTGATGATTTTAACAAGGCATGAGACTTTTATAATCAATTACTGAGAATCGATTACATTAATTATTGTAGGAAATAATGAGTACCATTAGTACGGTAGTCTCTTTTAACATAAAGAACTAGTTCCATTACTACTTGCTTTTTTGGAAACTAATGTAATGTGTTTTGTAAGCGAGTAACAAAATATGGTAATCACAAAAGTAAGTCATTATATGGCAAGTACTTTTTAAGGTAATGTCTAATTTTTTGCTGGGTATATATATATATATATATATATATATATATATATAAATATAAAACAAGAAAAATAAAATTGATTTTATAATGTCATTATTATTAACTTTTATTTTTTTTTTCAAAGGAAAACATTTACTTTTATTTATTTAATTGCTCAAAAAAAATAGATAAATCATTCTACGGTTGTCTTTCTCTTATGACTGATCTTCTATCTCAACTCTTCAACTTACCTATAATTTAATACCGCTGCAATGTTGGCGCCAGCATTCAATGCTCTTAAAAAATGCAAGTTTTACTCTTTTACTTTTTAAAATGCAAAGGTTTCGATAGGTATATGAGCAATTAAATACATTCATAAGTATATGTAATGTAATTATGTATTTAATGATGATTTTTATCTTAGATTTCTTTTTATATATTAATATTAATATTTATATATTATATATTTTTTTCTTATTTTTATTATAATTTGTTGTTGTTATTCTCTTTAAGCTAGGCTATTATTAATTTAGGAAATAAGTTATGTAAATTTCAACTTATATAATGGCGGCACTGCAAACATTAATGAGACCACATTAGAATGAGGATATTGAGGAAGATAATGGTACCTTCTTTTTTTGATATATTTTTTTAGGACACCGGCTTTAACTTTAATTCCTTTTCGGCTGCATGAATTCTTAACCATTTCTACGATTTTTGAGGTTGTCAAAACAAATTTATACATGCAGCTACACGTGTATTTTTAAGGTTTATTTTATGCTTTAGTTTTCTTTTATTTTTACTTTAATTGCTTTTGTTTTTCTTCTGTTTTTTTCTTTTTTTTTTTTGTTTTATATCATTTATTTATACTTTTGGTTTCTTTAACCCTTTTAATATCAAAAAAACTAATTTTATTATTTTTCTTTATGAAACTTCTTAATTCCTCCTTTAGAAAGTCATCACCCAAACCAAAAAAAAAAAAAAAAATCTCGCTTCAGAAGGTAGAATGCTAGATTTAAAACTGTAATTAACATATTGCCACCTAATAATAATAATAAGCTACGTACGATAATGAACACACCTAAAAGCAGGGTTCGGATCTCACAACAACCCTTTCTCCACTTTTTGTGGTGAGTTGTATAGAAATTACGTACTATATATATATAATTTTACATAAAAATGCCATCGGCTCTTAAGGGGTTAAGCATTTCTAATTATTTTTAGTATTTCCTTACAAATTTCTTCAAAAACTATAAAAAGATACCTATATTGATATTTAAAAAATTTGAAAACTTCAGAGACCCGTATATCGGATAAATATGGGCGAGCGCCAAATTTTTCACTTGATGTTTTTTTCTTATTTTTAGATTCTCTAACGCCCCATATATTTATTTTTTTGATTCTAGTTACTCTTTTGTTCCAAATGAAATACAAAAGTTAGAGGTAGGCGTGGTGTTTTGCCTGCTGCACGAAGGACACGGACCGATATTGCTGATTTCCAATAGCACCTTTTCGACACTATGTTTGATCGACAGACAGGCGGACATCGCTCAATCGACCTTGCTATACATAAGAAGTCAGAATATACATTTTTTATGGGGTCGAAAATAAAAATTATAGAAATTACACACGGAATGACAAACTTATATATAGCCTTTTTCCGGTTTTTGTGGTGAAGGGTATAAAAAACGATTAAACGAAAAACTGCTGAGCGAGTCCAATATATGTTGTTTTAAAATCAAATGATGAGTGGAGTCCTTTGCTAATCTAGCCGCACAAACTTTTTTTAAAAGATTATATTGGCTGTAAAAATTTGCAGAGCGTACCTGGATTAATGAAACTTGGTAGGAAAATCTGTTATCGTCATAGGCTGTTAATGCTGGCAAGCAAGAAAAATCGGACCCCCTCAGAAGAACTAATCCTACCTCTGAAAAATTCAATTTTTTTTAATTTTTAAGTAATTTTGTTTAGCATATACAACTTTTGATGTCAAGGAATGTTTAAAAACTTACTTTTGGACTCAACAAATTCTAAAACACCATTTTCCCCGGCGATGAAATAAAATATTATTAGAAAAGAAAGAATGTAATTATAAAATGAAATGGATTAAATACCCCTTAAAACCATATAAATTAATTTATATGTGCAGGGGAAGGTATCCCTCCAATCCCAGCCCAAAAAACGTCCCTGTGAAAAATTTTTTTTGCCAATTTCTTTAAAATATTCATTATTAATGCCTTACCAATCCCCGCCTCCCAAGCATATTATTAAAACGATATTTTTGTAATTTTTTGCTTTATAGTATATTATTTATCTGAAAATAATTAATTTATTCATAATAAACTTATATATAATTGTAACAATGAATTTTATTTTAAATTGTTGCAATTAATTTAATTAAAAGAACTTCACCTTTGCACTAAGATGATCTAATGCTTTAAGAACTCTTCAGCGTTAAGTACAGGTGGACGCATTAAAGAAAGGTAATAAGTTTTTTTGGACTGGGTCTTGTACTAGTAACTAACGGGTTAGGCGCAGAAACGCGCAACGTTTTTTCTACAGTATAAAAGAAGAGATCGTAAATTTTACAGTGATATATAACATTTTTACGACCGCTGTGGGGATCACTCTCAGGAACCTTTTCACTTTTAAAAAAATTAAAAATTTAACAAAAAAATCCTTTTTTAATTTCGAACGAAATTTTTAATCATAAAAATGTAAAATAATATTTTTCTTAAAATTAATATAAGTAGCTGCAAATATAACATTTCACAAGAAAAAATCAATACAAAAATCTATTTTCGTTAAGCCACAAGAAGATATATTTCAAACCTCTCAAAATCGTATAAAGTGGATAAAAACAGAAAATAATGGAATATTGAAAAATTCGCAAGAACAATTTTGAACTATGTGTGCGACATATATACATATCTAATATGTTTTTTAAAGAAAAGTTTTTTATCTTTATCTGTTAGTGAAAATATTCAATATTTTTCACTAAAAGAAACTATATTTTCGTGGTAATACAAGTTTTAGGAACGAAATATTATATCTTGAGTTTTATTAACTTTAATTTTCCATTTATTGAAAAATTTTTGGCTCGCGTTTAGGGTTTGTTGCATTCTCTTAACTACTGCTCTTAATACCTCGCCGCATCATATGTAAGCACTGTCGTCAGCATAAAAAGCTTCTTCTTGACTTCTGCGAATATTTATATCCGAGGTATATAATGAATTTGATTTGGGAGAAACAACAGACTCTGTGGTAGACCTGCTGGTTAGTGAACAAAGTTGATCGGCTCAAAGTCGGAAATTTTTGAGCCGGCTCGAAATTGGCCGCCCGATATAATACCTTAAAAGCAGGATTTTCATATTTTATATTTTTATCCATTAAATATTAATAATAATAATAAAATTAAATTACTTTAATTGTGCTTGATTCCTTCATGAGAATAACATGAAATATTTATTATTTTTAACTAAAGAATGAAGTGTATTACTGCGGGGAAAGCATATCTATCAATAGTCAAATGCCTTTTCAATATCGACGAATAAAACTCTAGTACGTTGCCTTTTATTATAATCAATGACATTAATTTCATCTTAACCTGGGGCTTTATTATTTTTTAATGATAATACATATCGCTCATTTACTTTCAGAATGTCATAAACCAAAAAAAAACCATTTCGAGATAATCGCAGTTTAAGTTTTTTACTCGTTCTCACCATCGAGGAAAATAGGTATCACACTTCTTAAGTTCCCACAACAATTAGTAAAATGATTCATAATGAAAACTTTCATCAAATACAAGTAATAATTCTTGCAAAAAAAAAACCGACAGATTTCGCGTGTCTAACTATAACGGTTGAAGAGTATGGCCACATAAATAAGATTACATTAACTATTGGGACACCCATATATCTCCGAACTTTATACTTGTTCGACTGTGCAATAGTTTGGCAATATACATCAAATTACAGCAACTATAGGGTCAACCTTTATTTTCAAAATTCAAATTATATACTTTCTGTTGTAGCAGATTTAGCAATCAGGTTCTGTGTAAATTTAAAGTTTAAATACTTCTTATTATATGAAACAAAGTAGTGGACATTCTGTCTAAAATTTAGGTGCTTATATACAGCGGGTCAAAAAATACGACCATATAGAACAAATTACATTACTTTTGAGAACACCCTTTAATTTCTAAATTAAAATTCTAATCTTCTTGTTATAGCGGACTTAGCAATACAGGTTCGTTGTAAATTTCAAGTGTCTGCCTACAACTGTTCAAAATTATGGCCATATACATTAAATAAAATGAACTATTGGCGTACCCTTTAATTTATAATTTTTAATATTAAAACTTGTTACTATAACGGCCATAGCAATCGACATTCTGTCCCATTTGCAAGCATTTGTTATAACGGTTCAAGCGAAAGGCCCATATAAGTAAATCTACATCAATTATGGGGGCAGCCTTTAATTTTTAGATTTATTTTTGTATAACTTTTTGTTATTGGGAGTCATAAGAATACGCTGTCATTTTAAATTTTACAGAATCGCTCTTTACAGTTTATAATACACGTAAAAATATGTATGTTGTATGGGGTTACCCTTTATTTTTAAGCTTATGAACTTTTTTTTAAACGGGATCAATCTCTAAGCATAATCTATCATATTACCAAACATTTACAAAATCGGTTCAGAAATGGCTGAGTTCTACAGGCACAAACATAAAAAAGCAACATTCAGTCGAATTGTATAACCTCCTTCTTTTTTTAAGTCGATTAAAAAGGGAAGGTCTTGGACAAACTGAATTATACTATTATTGTTGTAACAATACATCCGATACCGCGTCGTAAACTAAAATGTGTCATTATTTGTGAAATGAATAACGGAGTTTTACTTAAAGTTTTTTGGCAACACAGCCATAATTGAAAAAATACATTATATGTAAAAAGTCGATAAATTTTAAAAATATCTTTTTGCATATATACAGTCACAAAACTTGAATTTAGTTTATTTCAAATATTTGCGAGAATTTGCCTGAAGAGCTATGTAAGCGAAATAGCCATCAAGCCGTTCTTTCACCTTCAATAATTTCAAAAGCGGTGGTTTTAATAATTTAGTTGGGATATTACGGCGATAATTTTAAAGTTCTATTAATTAATTAATTTGCAAGTGCCCGTGCATAAAACAAAAAATAAATTTTCGAAGTGTTTTGTGATATTAAGTTCCTTGTTTTTATTTTATTTTTCATCATTAGAAGAAGAGACGAAAAAACTCAGTCGTATACAGTAGATAAAGAATAATAAAATCAAAGTTGATTTTTGTTGTTTTTGCTTAAACTTTGAGTTTTGTCGGTACGTAGCATAGATCGCTTCCACGTAGTGCATCCTGGGTAACACTAAATGATCTATACCGCCTCCCACCCCCGTCAATCGGCACGATCTTTTTCTGTCCAAGGAACTTTCTTTCCGATTTTCGGCACGTTTTTGTTTGATTTGAGCTGGTGGTTATGGCTTCTGGACCTAGTATCACTGGGGTGAAGCCTTGTGGGAACGGCTCCAGTTTAAGGTCATAGCTAACTCTGTCCCGTTAAAGCCCTGGCAGGCCTCATGGTACGTCCGATACCCGTCACCGTTAAGTTGGTGGTGTAGGTTTGGTTGAGACTTACTCCCAATTAGCAATGGTATGGCTCTGAGCACCTGTCCCCATGAAGGCTGGTGCAAACCCTCGCATGGCCTCGTTGCTTGAATAGATTACCATGGGACGTTTTGAAGTTGACTACACAAATAAGTGGAGATGGCGGTTATGAGTGGGGACCCTGTTTGCATGGATAAATCTGGAAACAAAAAAATAACAAAGGCCTACCTTAAAAGGGAGCCAACTGGATTGAAACGGTAAAAGCCGGCAATCCAAAAAAGGAGGTTCGTATGTCTGAGACCTCTCCAGACCACAGTTGGGTGTAAATACCCTATTGTATGCCTGTTACAAAACAGTGAAGGAAGGTCTTCCCCGCATATCTGTCCAACTACTGCTGTGGGGGCATCGGTTAAGCCAGCCCAAACAACAGGTAGTTTGGGTCACAGCATGTCCTCCTCTTCTAGTACACACCTAAATGCCTCGACGCAGGCGTACAGGACTAGAAGATCTGCCTTTCGGATCCTGCAAAAGTTCGGTGGGCTAGATCCGAACATTTTGTCTGACAGGGACCAGAGAAACCTTAAATGGGCCAAACAGAACTTGGAGAACCGCCCTCTACCCAATTTGGCATCCCAAAAACGACAGGAGTCAGCTTAGAAAACCGCCACGACAGTCCCTCAGTTGCCCAAGCAGCCTAAAACTTCTACCTTGAAGCTGATGTCCTCACGGCGAGATAGTTAAGGATAGCCTGGTTTTGGCTATCATA
Source organism: Gymnosoma rotundatum (assembly GCA_916610165.2). Taxonomy (NCBI): domain Eukaryota; kingdom Metazoa; phylum Arthropoda; class Insecta; order Diptera; family Tachinidae; genus Gymnosoma; species Gymnosoma rotundatum. The sequence goes on from OU744337.1 coordinate 55,393,625, forward strand.
GACACTAGCAAAAGAGACGGGGCTATATCTCCAGATAACTTGAGGTTAGTCCAAACAGCTCTTTGTAGTGTTTATAGGGACATAATTTCGGCCAATCCTGGCCTTTCTCCTATATGCCGTCATGCGGGCTGGTATCAGGAGCATGTTAAATTGATTGCTTGTGTTGATAAACGCTCAGCGGAGTTGTACAAGCAGGCACATGATAGCCTTAGTGAGATCTGAGTGGGTGCTAAGCTTTCAGTTGTACTCAAGAATCAGATTCTGAACCGTCCAAAATCCTTCGCAAGGATCCCGGGAGATCCTTCCACTTTCATCCGAATTCTGGAACTTATTAAACTCAGCAACAGCTGCCTACGGCCAACTAGAAGGTGTGTAAAGTAAGCGAATCCAAAAGCCACTTCCGTGACGCTATCATCGTCATTAACGACGACTCCCTCGCCCCACGCAACGCCTGTAAGTGGGAGATCAACTACGGGTTCGATTTGATCTCTCTCACGAACTATAAAGACAAAAACACAGGGCAAAGTTTTAAATTCTTTTTTGGACCTTTGGTACCAAAGGCTCCCGTGGGGCAAACTGAACCCATGCAGACGGCCTCGGCCTCTACATGCGGCTTAGATACGTCGGATGACACAAGAAGTGTCATTTCTTTATCCGGCTTTGCCGGTAAATTTTACGGCGAATTAGGCTCGGACCCGAACATTTGGCAGAAAGCGAGGAGTCACTCCTGTCTAACGAGGGTGATTACGACGCTACCCTTACGGTCAAAAATAATGATGATAAAGGTTGCGCAAATTCACCTTCATCATTCGATTGCTTTTCGGCGACCCTACCCCTCCGCCTGTCACAAAAAAAGAGAGGATATTGTTCTGGTCCAGGAACCATGTCAATGATCGGGTTTTTGGATTTTCTATGGACGGCTACAAAACTGTCTACGTCACAGGTCAAGGTAGGCCCAGAGCCTGCATTATAATAAAATATAATATTAACGCTCTTTTTCTTCGCAGATTCATGGGGATTCGCTACCACATGACCTGTTGAAGCTTCTGGTTGCAGAGGCTAACAACCGTCAAACGCCGGTCATCATTGGGGCCGATACCAACGCTCATCAACGTATGTGGGGCAGCACGGACATCAATGAACGGGGTGAGTCACTATTTGATTTTATATAATCCTATGACTTGGGTATTGTCAATAGAGGAAGCGAGCCCACCTTCGTCACTTCGGGTAGAATGGAGGTCCTCGATCTTACCCTGACAAACGGGGGCTTGTATGATATTGCCAGAAATTAGAGTGTCTCTCAAGAGCGCTCCTTTTCTGACCACAGGTATTTAACTTACATTTTACATCTGGAATCAGTAGGTTCCGGAGATTCCCACTCCTACAAAAGTAGGAAGCAAACGGACTGAAATATATATCTGTCCAATTTAGAGCTTGGCCTAAGGCCTGCTCCCTTTGAGATTAATGACCACTGTGAAAGCGGCCTGAAATCCATCGAAGCCAAGGTTTAATCCGAGATTGCGGGGTTACGCAGAGAATGTAGACAACTCTTCAACAGGGCTAAAAATTATGGAAACTGGCTGCCCTATAAGGATAAAGAAAGGGAGTTTAAGTATGCCATACGAAGATCCAAAAGAGCCTCACAGAAAAATTTCTGTGGTAACTTAGAAAGCTCGTCTGTAACTAGCAGGCTACGCAGGATTCTTAGCACGTCCCGAGAGCTATTGAGAATATTCAGAGGCCAGACGGTCAATGGACGGACTCCGTAATCGATACCTTGGAGACGTTGCTCGATACTCATTTTCCTGGTAGTTAGGGGATTAGCGAAGTGACAGACAGGAACAATAAATTCCGCGTCGGTTTGCCAACCCACTTTCCAGGTACCAATTTTCACATGGAAATTGACAATATCATCCCAGTGGACTTGCAACATGGCATAGACTTCATAAAATCATGGCTATTGCGGATCTACAATGCTTGTCTGGAAAATATTTACATGCTGTAGAGTTGGAGTGTGGCCCGAGTTGTTTTCATCCCTTAAGCGGGGAAGACATCTCATATTACACCTAAGGACTTTAGGCCAATAAGCCTGTCATCTTTCTTACTTAAAACGCTGGAAAGGATTCTCGATCTTCAGATCAGAAACTCCATAAATCCAGCGCTTATCTCTAGCTCGCAGCAAGCCCATACTAAAAGGAAATTTGTGGAAACGGCCCTGTTCGTGTTAATATCCGATGTTGAAAAGTCCTTATCAAATAAGGAATTTATGCTTGCAGTGTTTCTTGACATAGAAGGAGCTTTCAATAACGTCTGCCCCAATGCCGTTATAAAAGGCCGTCTTGTATCTTGATACAAATCTGGTGGGACTCATTGAGCTACTAAAGACACGTATCATCACGTCCACTCTGAGAAATGATTACGTGGAAAGGGTAGTGGAAAGAGGCACTCCACAAGGTGGCGTATTCTCTCCCCTCGTCTGGAATCTGGCAGTCAATATGGCGACTGTACCAAACGGGTCCGGAAAAATACCTAACTACACTTACAGAACGGATGAACTATTCGCTTAATGTTCTGTCTCAATAGTGCCGTGGATTTGCACCAATTTTTACTGCACCTAAGCTAAACGGCGCTGTGCTAAGTGTAAGTTGAATTGTGAAATACCTTGGGGTCAAACTTTACCCCAAACCTCAATGGAAGGCAAACATTACCGAAAGAGCGATCTGCGCGCTCTACTGCTGCCAAAGAGCTCTAGGACCAAGATGGGAACTTTAGCCTCGAATCACCTCCTGACTCTATAAGGCTGTAATTGAGCCGAACATTCTCTATGGTACTGTTTTTTGGTGGCCGGCTTTCGAGAAAGCGGTTAACCAAAAGGCTCTTGATAAAGTCAGGAGAACAGCCGCCATTTTGATTACTGGGGCTCTCCGAACTACCTCGACAAAGGATATGTACGCCCTTCTCCATTGGTTACCCACAAAACTTCTGGTGTTGCAACAGGCCAAGTGCTGTGCAGCCAGACTTAACGCCCTCTCACGCTGGCTTAGGCCGGAAATGGGTCACTTCAAGATTATCGTTCAGGATGTGCCTATACCATCAATGGTGGACTACATCTCTTCTACACCTTCTGTACACCACGGGTTGCAGATCCATATTCCAAGTAGGGCGGAATGGGTCTGTAACGAAGACTGAGACTCTCCATTAGACTCCCTGACTACTGCAGCGTCTTTCAAGCGTAGGTAATGGCCATTCTGAAAACATTCGAAATAGTGCTTAGGGACGAACTTTTTGGCCTTGCCATTCGGATATTTTCGGACAGTCAGGCGGCAATCAGGGCATTTGCTAGTGCATATTGTACATCTAAGCTTGTCCTGAGATATCGCTCCTAACTAAACACACTACCGGAGCGATCACAGATTGACCTGTTTTGGGTCCCTTGGCACAGGGATATCCTGGGAAACTGTGAGGCCGATGATCTCGCCAAACCGGGCACTGGTTACCGGACATCAGAATTCCTCTGGTTACGATTAAAATGGCCATAAAGAACCACTACCTCAATTTGGCTCGCAAATTATGGGTGGAGGAAAATTCCTGTTGTATCTCAAGATAAACGTGGTCTACACTGGACCTCAGGCGGACCAGGCAGCTGCTCACACTGGACAGAAAATCCATAAGTATCACGGTCTCGGTACTTACTGGTCACTGTTTAATCGGCAGGCATGCTGAAAAACTGGGTCGGTCTGCCCTTTAATCATTTCTGTCGCAGCAGTGGCTCGGAGGATGAGGAAGAGACCGTACTGCACCCCCTGTGCAACTGCGCATCCCTGGCTCGAAGAAGATTTAGAATTCTGGGCTCTCCTTTCTTCGGGACTCTTACAGAGCTATCATCTCAATTCATAAGGGACATAGGGAAGTTCATCCGGGAATCTTCATGGTTCTCAATTGAGTAAGGAGAGTCGCGCCGTCTTCCTTGTGGTATCACAACGGTCCATTCAATTGAGGTCTAGATAGCTTTGTCGTAGGACCCTGCCACTCCTAACTAACTAACTAATTTGATTTTTGTCTTTACTTTATTGTTTGGAAAAAAAACTTTTAGTTTATATAAAATGTTTGTGAGAAGTTTCTTGAAGAGGTAAGTGAGCAGTAGAGAAATGGCCATCGAGACGTGCTTTTACCTTCAATAATCAATATCGGTGGTTTGGATAATTTAGTCGGGATATTAGCACGATAATTTTAAAGTTCAATTATTTACATTTGACGATGTTTTAAAAAGTGATATGATTTTTACGAAATGAAGTTTACTCCACAACTCAAATGTGTCGTTCCTATTGAATTGCAAAGTTTTAAATAAGAAGTGAAATAACGACTTATTCTCTTAAAACATGAAAGTACAATAGACATAAAGATGAAACGTATACACAATATAAAGTATGAAATGGAGAAAGATTCTGTATGATTAACTCCTCTTGAAATCCTAAAATTAATTCAACTACAACATCAACCCTTCTAAGTTAACATATCAAACATTTATTTACTCACTTATTTACATACATATGTACATATGTATATGGTAACACTATCAATTTCAAAAAATGTTTTCTTTACTTTATTATTCATTTTCGTAGAAGCAGCACGTGTTTTTTTACAATAGTTTTAACACCACCAATATGGAAAAAATCATTGAGATAGAGAAGCCAACTGGGAGGAATAATTACCGCAGATAGAAGTTTGCAGTGGAACGCGCCATAAAGCTGGAAATCGGTAGAAGGCACAGAATTAAATGAGGAAGTAAAAGAGAAAGCATTTTCCAGATTAGTAATGTACATTTTCCCAAGTCTCTATGATGATGACAAGATGGAATTTGGAAAACGTTGGATAGATGTGGTTTGTTAAGAAAATTAACTACAACGCAACTAGTAAGTTGCGGTAATATTAGCGAGTATATAAATACGATAATAAATACTTCTCAAAAGTTGAACCAAAGAGATTTTAAAGGTAACGATGAATGGGTCGGGAGAGTGTTGTTAAGCGGTTGGTCCGAACATTTTGGATCCATGATAATGGCTATCGAAAGCAGCAACATAAAACATTATTTTATTCCAAACAGCAAAATAGAAAATTTCCTGCAAAAGGTAAGAAAATAGTTTTCTACAATTGCAAAAAGGAGGGCCACATTACAAAATATTCTAAATTGCCAAAGAATAAACAAAATGGCGGCAAATATGAGAAAACCTTAGCGGCAAGTGGATAATTGATTCTGGTGCTACTTCCGATGTCGTGAGCTATAAAGATGCTTTTGTTGATTTAAAAAAAAAGACTATGTGGCTGTGGCCAACAAAATACACTTAAGTAATTGGTATAGGAAAAATTTATATAAAACAAAGTTTGAACGGTAAGATGACGTACTGCTTGTCTCAGAAATTTGCGCCAATTTGATATCAGTGAGCCAGCTTACAAAAAAGGGTTTCGAAGGTAAATTTATTGGTTGTAAATGTGTAGTGCTTAAAAACAACGAAATATTTTCAGAAGCATTTTTTGAATAGGGCATGTTTAAAATTAATGTATCATCGGAAAATTATGCAGCTGTTAGTAGTGAAACATGGCACAAACGTTTATGAATTTTTAAATAAGAAAAAGGTAATAGTGTGAATACACGCACGCCTTGTTACAAACGCGGTTACCTTATAAGCCTTCGTTATCAAAAACGAATAAGCTTTTACACCTTGTACACACGGACGTTTGCGGCCCTATGGAACAAACATCAATAGGAGGTGCAGTTTATTATCTTTTATTTCTTGGTGGTTTCTCTAATAAGAGTTTTGTGTACATGATGCGGAACAAATCAGAATTTTCCAAGTTGTTTAAAGAATTTAAAAATTTAGTGCGCCTTTATAAACAAACTCAAAACAAATTCCGAATTTAGTGAGGGATATATTAAGGCCCCAAATATGGTTCACAACAGTTATTATTTTGGTGTTGTAGGTTTTAAATTGTGATTATGGTTTACTACACTTATCGGGAGTGTTGAAGTTGTAGTTGTGTATGTCAATTTACTGCGATAATCGTTCACAACTTTTGCAAGTGTGTGTTGTAAGAAGTGTCAAAAATTTACAATTGATTATTACTGGTTGTCTTGTTGCAAGTTGTAATTTAAAATGGAGAAAAATTTGTAAGTAAACATTTTTTTATTTATTGCAAATATCTATAACTACAATTTTTGCAGAAAAATTAGGAACAAAAAGCAAATGTAAATACTGATAGAGCTGAGCAAAATCCTGATATCGGACGTGGCAAGCTCTCATTTGGATGTAATAAAAAGCAGTTCAAGGACAAATGGGATCAGTTTACTAAAAAAATTAAATAGTAGGGTCCACCTATTCGAAATGCCAAAGAATGGTAGAGTACGCAATTAATTAATTAATTTTATAGAATTATATAAAATTATGCATTATGTTTTTATAGGTATAGACTCACTATAAGGAAAATTTAAAAAGAAAACTAGCTGCAAATAAAAAGAGCATTCAAGCTATTGGTGATGGTGCATACACTGAAATAAGCCTGAGTTCTTAAGAGCAGACGACTATTGAACTGGTGTCAATGCAGTTGCAGATTGAGCCAAGTGGGTCTGCAGTGGACTTGTAAGCTTTAGAAGCGTCCGGTGTAGAGCAGTTGCAAGTAAATTTTGAGCCACCGTCATTCAGCGCTGTACGCAAAGTTTTGAAAACATTAAAAAAGTTACGAAATTAATAAAAAAAATGCACAAGAAAAAAGCTGATTTACAAATGCAATTGATAAAAGCCAAATTAGCACTGACGCCAAGACTGCAAATGTGATGTAATTATGTATGTAGTAGAAATGTCTTTGTTTATAGTTTTAAGAGTCATGTGATATACTCCCTTGATCTGCATTCGTAAAATTAATTGAAAATAAATTTGAAAAGAAACCAAAAAAAATTTTAAGAAACCAATATGATTTCAAATGAATTGTTTTGTTTTTTATGTTCTAGTGAACACTACTTCCAAACACAGAATTTCAGTGTAAATATATATATCAAAACAAGCATAACAAAACATGGCTCTCACCAAAAGAAAACAAGCACCATTTGAAAAGTTTCTCTTTACAGCTTTATTAGTGCTTGTGTTTTAAAACAGAGTAGAACATCAAAACAAAAGGCTACAATGAAGTAAAAAAACGGTAAATAATAGTACAAACATCGAGTGAACTAGAACATATACAAAACATGTTCACGAAAATAAAGCATTATTGTTTTATTGCTATATTTTTAATATGAAACTTCGGATAAAAAATATTTTTATAAAAGGATAGATACTGAACCACGTGTTGTTTATTTTAAATCCTTATTATCAATTCTGAACCCTTTTTAAAAACTTTTTTATAGAAGTTATAAAAAATATGTATTTTTTAGTACGATCGAATACAGGCAATTATTTAATTTTTATTTTTGTTAAGTTTTATTACTATTCGTTTTTCTGAAAACCCTGAAATGTAAAAGAAAATTTTACTATTATTTTTTAATTTAAAAATATTATTTTTTTTAAAGTAATTCAATTAAGATTTAAATAAAACAGGAATTATAATGGTTTTTTCTCCATTTTTGTGCGTTTTCAAATCTTAAAGTTGACGACACCTCATATTGAGATAAAACGAAAATGATTGTAGTTTCTCTTTCGCCGAATTCTGCTATCAAAAACTTCAAGCATGTTTTGAATGTTCTATTGCAGTTTTGATATTCTATATCATTTTTGTTTTAGTTCTGTTTTGTTTTAGTTCAATTTTGTTCTAAAACACTTTTATTCTCTAATTCTCTATTCTGGTGGCAAAGCAAAACATTTGTGTTTGGAAGTATGTGTTTGAAGATGAGAGAGTTTTATACACACACTACTTGAAATTTACCTGATTGCTTGTAAGACATTTTTCATATGCTTTTGCAGCCCTTTAATAAATATATGTATACATATATATATACTTTATTTTACTCGTTAAATATTTTTGGTTTTTAATAAAAAAGTTTTGTTTATTATAAATTGCAATAAAGTTGATTAAGATTTTTAGACATACTTACCCTCATCATCATCTCAAAAAATCGGCACTTATCTCCGTTATTTTAATACAATTTTAAATATGTGCGTGTAATGGTTTTATTTTTGACAGTTACCATATGAAGAGATGTAATTTTATGGACATTGTTTGCTGCAATAAAAAACAACCCTGTGACATACTCTACATGAAGATGTTATAAACCATAATAGAAACAAATATAAATGTTATGTTGTAGCCGAAACAAGACAGCATTTAAGTGTTGTGAACCATAATCGGGGCCTAAATGAAAATTCGGATCATGAAGAAATCTGTGCTGCTGGTTTAATGAACAAAATTACAATAAATGTTTTTTTTTACTTCATTATTCATTTTCGTAGAAGCAGCACGTGTTTTATTTTTTCAATAATTTTAACAACTCCAAAATATGAGTTATGACGTTCTAGAAGTAAATTAGCGATATGACTTTACTTCAATGGCATTATCTGATACTATATTACTACCACTTTGCAGGAACTCATTATTAAGACATTGCGCGTAATTCGAAACGCAAGTATCCATAGTTGATAAATTAGTTTTAGTTATAGCATGTGAATTATCGAATGCATCAGCAATTGCATTAGCTTTATCTACAGCAGCATGCAGATCAGAAACTATAAATTATTTTATTTAAGCGCGTTAGTAAGCTTCCAAAACTTTTTGGAGCCGGGAGCCAACTTAAAAATAAGTCTTGACCAAAAATCGTTTCTGCCTCTGTTTATCAGAAAATCGATAAGTCTGTTCAACTGTTTCAGTATACTTATTATTACGTTGGTAATTTGGATCTCCACATCTCTGTAATTTATGCCTGAATTTATGTCCTTGTAGTGTTAACATTTTAGATTCATTTGATATTTTTCCCTGCCATGGCGAACTGGTATCAAATTAAATACCTGTTTGACAAATTTAATTTATTAATGCCATATCTAAGTTATTAGTGTTTTTCCCACTCGATCAATGTCGTGGCGTCTAATTTCGTTCACAACCGAGTCTCTAATGGCTGGCTAATCAGCTTGTACCAAAAAAGATAAATGGTTTTTAATTGTAAATGTCCATTGATAAAACATGAGATTGGAACATGGTCTGAATTCAAAATTTTTGGGTTGTATTCCAAGGCCGAAAAAGGTACAGAGGAGTTCGATAGCAAAATGTCTTCTGTAGAAGATTGAACAGGTAATAAGTTTTGAATAAACCTGGTAAATGTGCCTGGGTAATATTTAAAATAGTAGAGTAAAACACAAAGTTCACAAAGTTCTTTAGCAGCAGAGTTGTTTGAAATACAGTTCTAACGAGCGTGACGGGGGTTTAAGTTACCAAATATAAAAAAGTCATTTAAGGTATTAGGTAGAAATTTAAGTCAGACACACAGTGGCGTGAAATACACAAAAAATATGGAATAAAAGTTTGGAACTTCTAAGCTATTTTCCAGATTTTCATAAAACAAACTGCGATTTATAGAGGACGTCATAAGCTTTTCGTCTATTGCATTGGGTACACCTTGTTTCAGTATAGGGTAGTACCACATGTAGTCAAAGTGGGTAACCTCGAATTTGAAAAATGTTTCGCAGCTTATAGCTGTATCAAAAGTGAACCGATTTAAAATTTTTTTATTTTTAGTAATCTATATATGTAGATAGATAAAGAAAAAATGTGCTTGGATTTTGCATGGTATATTCAATAGTTTTAGAGAAATTCGACTTTTAAATTTAAAATAAACAATTTTTACCTTGGGTTTTTTAGTTTTTTAAGTACAAGACAGAACTATTAAAAAAAAAGAAAGCTAATACTATAAGAAATAACTTGTAAACAATTTTTTGTCTTTGTCTGCATTATATTAGTGGTAATAATTTCTTTTATTAAATTAAGCAAAGGGAATTTTTTATTGTAATAATCAATATGGGTGATCTAAATAATTAATCAAGATTATAGAAAATAGCATGAAAAAAGATTTCTTTTTTAAAATTAATAATAATTTTTTTTATTTGAAATTTCATAAAAAGTCTAAAAAATATTAAATTTTTATCAGAAAATACTTTCAGTTTTTAAGTAGATTTTTAACATTTTTTTTATTAAATTAGTATTTGAACTTTGAATATTATAAATGAATTGAAATTATTTTTGCTTTAATTCTTTTACGAGTATTTTTAATTTCTAAAAATCTTTTTAGAAAAAAATTTTATTTTACAAACGTATGTAGACGTTTTCCAAAGAAAACAAGAAAAACTAGACGCTAACATAATGTAATGCTGCACTTTCTGGACCGCTACGTCCTTCATCAGCATTCTTCGCATTGATCTACCTTAGTTGTGTAATTATAAACATCTTCTATTTAACCAACTAACTTTGTAAATAAGAATACGAAATATATTCATATCAATATTTATTTGGTTAGACAAAATTTACACACAAACCAACGTATTTCTTCACTGTTACTTTTGTTCCAATCATTGAACACGAATGCAAATTTGTTGTTCTTAGTCATTCTTACTTGTTTACTCACAACCAGCGTTGACACACAAGAAATTGACTTCCTACCAATAATTTTCAAAAATCCTACCAAAATCGTTCACAGCCTACCAAAAATTTTAAAAATGCTTTTCTTGCACATACACTCTGTTACACTCACTTGGTTTTTTCCGTAATTGTTGAGGTGGAAATTTGTCTTTTGGTGATTTTTAAGATGGATGTTATGATTTAAAATAGTTTTAAAGCATACTATGCAGAATGAACACCCATCCCTTTCCTGGAGCCAATCAAATTCGCTCAACCATTCGGTTCTAAATTTTTTTACTGTTTCTTTACATGCAATATTAGTAAATATTTATGTAATTAATAGGTACATATATACAATTAAAAAAGTTTGCTTACTTTTCCATTTTGTCTGTTAATTTTTTTAATACAAACACTTGTAAATAAGCCTTCACTCAAAAATATTGTTAACTTCAATTTCAAAAAAGCAGAGATGTTTTTTATTACACCCAAAACAGTTTTTGAAAACAGTGGTAAAACTATTCACAGTTATTGTTTATTTAATTCAAAGTTACATTTTTTATTTTATGTTCTGAATTTCTAAGGTAAAAAATTTACTATTGCTAAAAAATTGCTACAGGAGGAAAACCTACCAAAAATTTAAAAAAATGCAACAAACCAACCAAACTACCAAACTGTTTTTTAAAAACGAAAAACTACCAAGTTTGGTCCGATTGGACCAAAGCGGCAACGCTGCTCACAACATTATAGATGCTGTTTCAGTATCATATTGATTGTTATTAGCTAAGCATGAATGCGCGCTGTGCCGTGCGTGCTTATATATATTTTTTTATTGTATTAAATTAGTATTATTTTTAGGTAAATTTATAAAATTTTAAACTTTTTCTTTAAGACAAGGCCTTGTGTAATCCATCTGATGTTTTTTATGGAATTTTTGTAAAGCATCCTACAGTCAGCATTGTGCGAATATGGGCAATTTTTTTACAAAAATCTAAATGTTCGACACTGTATGATTGGTTTACAGCATTTTTCCAAATTTTGTAGACATAAAAAATAATATTTTAATTTATTATTTGCCAAATTTTTAATGATTTAATTACCTATATTTTGGTCTTTAATAACCTTTATTTGATTTAATAACTTTTATTTGTTCGGAGATGTTCAAGGTAAAATTTTCTTCACAAAATTTCACTTTTGAAAAAGAAAATTTTAGTAATTAAAATAATAATTCAAATTTCATTTGATTAAAATAATTATAAAAAAATTGTCGGCATACGTCAAATCAATGTCTTATTTACTGTCTTCAAAATATTCAAGACAGTAATTCAGACATTTGAAATGTGTACATTAGACCGGACTTAGGTTAAGGCGTGGCACATGCCCACTAACGTGCGTAAAACTGGTTTATATGAACTTTTCAAGAGACAGGGCACGAAAATATAAGAAAAATGTTTCATATACATATATATATATATATATATATATATATATATATATGTTTGTAATATATTATTTTATTAAAATTAACTTACGTTTAATGATTACTATTCTTGATAAAACTTTTAACTTTATCGCAAAGGTCTGATTTGTTAATGCTACCGTACTTTTTCCTATATTCAGTTACTGTTTGCAAGATATATTGTTTCTCTTCTTCGTTTTTTGTTAAAGCTGCATTAGATTCTTCCATTAGTTTTACAAAACACTCTGCAATATCGTTAACAACATGTAAGTTTTGTACAATATTCATTCCCGTTTGAAATTCGGATTCATTGTGCCACTTGGAAGGGTCAAGTTTTAGAAAGTTAGTTTCAGTTTTAGTTTTTCATGTTGGTTATTATTCTTTTATTTTCATTATTTTGTTCTTCTTTGAGATTTTTAACCATTTTTTCCTTTCTCCAACGTCTACAGCATTGTTAAAAAATGAAAGACCTGCTGCTTCTGGTGTCGGGTACCACAAGTGATTCGAAAACTTGCTCGTTACTTCATTGCTTATTATTTCATTAAATTTATTGAATTTAATAATATTTTTAATAAAATTTAAATCATTTAAGGGTGCTTTCGCGGCAATGGGCTCTTCAATCCCATCATTTTCAAAATGAACACACTTATATCTCCTGTAGCATTTGCCTCATCTGATGACATTGAAAATTGCTAGCGGAGAAGAAAAATCTTAAGCGTATATATCGCTTTAGCCATCCATCGGGCATGATGCATCGCTCCAGGTGATTTAAACCTTGCAGGCTCTGTGTTTAGACCCAGAAATATAAGACTCAATTCCAATAACTCCTTGTAGTCTGCCCTGGGATGTTGTATAGTAATATAGTTATAAGCAAATTGAGCTAATTGGTCCACTTTTTTATTTCCTGTGATTGATGGTAAAATTTTTCCATCCCAATGTACTGTTGTTTGATTTATATCTTTGTTTTTTAAATCCATCATTAGATTTGTAGCAGTTTCCGAACGAAATTGTTTACGGCAAAGCCGAATCGATGTCTTACTGATTACTAATGTACTGATATCATGTTCCAATGCTTCAGCAGCAGCTATCAGAATACGTACTGCGTCCGTGCCACTTACCTTGCACTTGTCTAAGGTCGCAACAAGCTTGGAAGTGATAAAATGTTTCATTCCTCGTTTTCTGCTTTTTTGTTGAAAGTTACAGTTAGCAGTATTATCATCACTATTCAGCAATTAGTTCTTCAGTATTGTCACTCAAATCACTCGCTGTCAGGAATACTTGGAATTGTTCTTCGCCCTGCTTTTCTTTTCGCATTACCTCTTTCTCAATGCAAATATTTCTTCGCTTTTCTTTTTCAAATAATGAACAATCGCATCCCACCATTGCACCAGGTCTACCTTCTTCACGTTGATTCTTTAAAAACTCCTTATCTGTTTCTATTTTAATTAAATCAAAGGCACTTCCGTGCGCAATATCCAATAAGTTATTCATATTTTTAATAAATTCATCTTCTCGCATTTTTTGAAGTGGTGTGCTGCGTTTGCACGTTTTTGCAGATTTCTCGATTGGTGATATAAAGCTTCAACTTTTTGAACACTTCTATCAATTTGACGAACTGGAATACGGGCTTTATTACAAAAAATTTCGGCCTCTTTGATAACCAGATATGCACTTAAGCGAATATCCAATTTTACTTTGCGCATGTTATAAAACAAAACTTTCAAAACTTGTCCATTGGAAGGCAGCTTAGATCCAACAATTTGGCTTTTGTCATATCCTAATAAATAATTTTTTCCATTAGCTCTTCTGTCCATTTTGCAAATACCATCAATATCAATTCTCTTTATAGCAATAATGTTTCTATGATTCAAAGCGCGCAGTAGCTACACTTCACTTTTTACACACTTTTAATTGCCACGTGGTTGACTTTACCTATTGTTGCCAACTTTTTATTTAAAGGGGTTTTAGACTATATGTATTTTGCAGTGGGTCTGTAATTGTACATGTCTGTCAAAAGAAAGAAAGAAAGAGAAATCAAATGATATCATTAAACGTAATACCCTGTTCAGACATACGTTTTAATTTAGACAAATAAAATTTAAATTGAGTACATAATTTTGGTGTTCACACATACCCAATTTAATTTACTCAAACTTTGACAGTAGAATATAGTTCTGTTCAATAACAAGATATTGTTACTAATTGTTATTGGAAAGTGTTTACTTCAATATTTAAAAAGGATCAGAGTAAATAAGAGTATAAGATGTGAATGTTATTTTAAACTTGTTAGTACTTTTGTTACTGTCAAGAACAGAACAGCTGATTCTTGTTCTGTTTTACAAAATAAATTAATATACATTAAATACTTTAAATTGAAAGTGTTTATTAGCACTCCCATGAAAGTATTTATATCACATCGTTACTATACTAAAATGGTGTTGCTTTTTTCCCATAATTTGTATGGCGATTTCAAAACCGAATATCTACAGCTAAAATTTTTTACAACCACACAGCAGAATATATATGTAAATAAAATTTATAGTTCTCGGTTTTAAATACAAAATATTTTGAATTGAAGCTAACGTTTGTATAATAATTAGAAGAAAGTTGGGAAAACTATGTACAAGTAAACGCCAGGATAATAAAACAATAAACAAAAGAAATAGAATAAAATAAACTAATAGTTTTACAGAAAAGACGGAAAAATTTTGATAATTTTGCAAAGTACACCTATCCCTCGTTTTACACGCTTTTCGTTTTGCACGTTTCCGATCTTACACGGTTTTTTAAATGAAAATTAAAAAAAAAAATTATGTTAAGAATGTCTAATTTCTTCTGCAAGCGAGTTTATTTCTACTTAATTATATGTGAATCTGGCAACACTTTGACGTATAACTCTTGTACTCTCATGAACTTATCGAAAAAAACACAGAAAATAGGAATTCCCCTTTTAGATACTGATGAGTTAATTGATTTTAAACAACAAAACGAATATCATTTTTCATAAATTCGTATTAATTCTTAAAATTATTAATTGTTTAATATCATAAATTATTTAAAGTAAGTAAATAGATAAGAATTATGTTATAAAACATTTTAATTAATTTGAAACTTAAGTTTTACCATGGCAAAAGCAAAAATTATAAAAACCCAGATGAAGAGTAAAACTATATCTTTAGAAACAGCTGGAATGCATACAAGTATGAGTACAACTTCACATGTAAGAAATGTTGCGATGGAAAACATGGAAAAGGCACTAATTATATGGCTAGAAGACCAAAATCAGAAAAGAATTCTAATTGATACCAAAACCATACAAAATAAAGCCTTAAAAATTCATGAGAAAATTCAGGATCAAGCGCCATCTACTTCTGCGAATAAAGTGCCTGTTCGCGCAAGTCATGGCTGGTCCAAACGATTTAAGCAAAGACATTTTTTGCATAGTCCTAAATTAAAAGGTGAGCAAGCATCTGCAAATTTTGAAGAAGCAGAACAATATCCACAAATATTTGCGGAAATTATATCCGGAAAGTCTTACAGTCCCGACCAGGTTTTTAATGCAGATGAAACCGGATTATATTGGAAGAAAATACCTGAGAGGACCTTTTTAGCAAAACATAACAAGTCAGCTAGCGGTTATAAAACATCAAAAGATCGTATAACCATTCTTTTTTGTAGCAATGCTTCTGGCGACCATATTATGAAGCCATTAGCAATAAGCAAAGCTAAGCGACCACGTTCTTTTAAAGGGATAAATATTAACAATCTTCCTGTTTATTAGAATGCTAATAATAAAGCTTGGGTTACCGCTACGTTGTTCAATGATTGGTTCCAAAACTTTTTTGACCCAGATGTGAAAAAGAAAAAGGCTTCCTTTTAGAGTCCTTCTTGTTCTTGATAATGCTCCAGGTCACCCTAAGATTTGATGTGTGTGAAGATAAATTTTAAAATTTTTAGCTTTGCCACAAACCTTTTAATTTAACAGAGCTCTGTTACAAAGTTAACATAGCCCTGTTAAAGGAATAAAAATTCGGTTTATGCATCCAAACAATTTTGCCATCTTTTGTTGTTTCCATAAAAATGTGCTCATCCCTTAGAGAAACCCAAATTTTAAAAATTTAAAAGTGCCCAAAACTGGTTCCAACTCGCGCTGTTAAAAATTCCAAGTATGGACAATGAAAGAAGACTACCTCATGCACATTTCTGTATTATTACAATTTTGCCATCTTTTGTTGTTTCCATAAAAATGGGCTCATCCCTTAGAGAAACTCAAATTTTAAAAGTATAAGTGCCCAAACCCGTTCCAACACGGGCTTTTAAATATTTTAAGTACGGAGAGCTATAGAAGGACACCTCGCAAGCAAATCCCATTCATTTTGGTTTTTCTATATTTTGGTTTTTCCATAAAATTTACTGTTTGGATGCATAAACCGAATTTTTATTCCTTTAACAGGGCTATGTTATCTTTGTAACAGACCTCTGTTAAATTAAAAAGTTTGTGGCAAAGCTAAAAATTTTAATATTTATCTTCACACACATAAAGATTTGCAGCATGAAAATGTTGAAATTGTGTTTCTACCCCCAAATATAACTTCTTTGTTGCAACCACTGAACCAATTCGACTTTCAAAGCACTGGAAGGTGGAGGATCTCTATCAATTATTGATGCATGGAAAAAATTTATAATGTTAGATTGTGTCAAACATATAGGAATGTCATATGCCGAGATTAAACAATCAACGCTCCATGCGTGTTGGAAAGCAGTATGGCCTGATATATTTAAAGGTGAGAATTGTGCAATATCTTTGGAGCAAGAGTATAGTCAGATAATTGAGTTGGGCCAAAAATTGGGTGGAGAGGGATTCGATGATATAGTTGAAGCAGATATTACTGAAATAAAGGAAGACCAGGAATTACACGAAGATGACTTAATTGAAATTGTTAAAAATATTAGTGAAAACGAAAATGATGTTGAATCTGATGTTGAAGACTATGAACTCAGTGCATTCACAGCAAAAGTCGTTCACGAAGGATTTGTGTTAGGTAGAAAATTACGAAACTTTTTTCAAGAACATGATCCGAATGTCGAAAGAGCTCTCAAATTTCAACAAGATGTTCATAAACTTTTAAGTCAGTATGAAGAAGTCTACAAAGTTATGACTAAAACTAAAACACAAAAGCTAATTTCAGACTTCTTTCTTGAAAAGTCTCAGCAAACTACGTCTACAATCAATATAGAAACTTTGGAAGGAGAATCTAATGATATTGTGTTATCCAGTGATGAATCTGATATTACACTATTTCGTAAAAGAATACCTTTCGCTGAAATTGATAGAAATTAATTAGGAAGATAAGTCTTATTTTCATTTATTTTTTATAAAATTTTGCTTACTTATGTGAAGTACATATGTATGTTCAATATACATTTACATATGTATGTATATATGTATTTTTTTATTAAATAAATTTTATGTTTTTTTCCATTTTAGAAATAAATATAACTATTTTTATGTTTTCTATAAATTAAATGATATTTTTATATTTTGTTAAATGCTCAATAAATGTCTAAAAACCTTTTTCTGGTTGTTTTCGTTTTACACGGTTTTTTCATACAAAAAGTATTTTTTCGAGTTAAACGGTTTTATCAGGATGGTATCTACCGTGTAAAACGAGGGATAGGTGTATTTGAAAATAGTGTTCACAATCGATGACAAAGCTCTTGCAAATGCTAACTGTTGCTATAGAAAATGCTTTAAGCATCGAATACCGCTTTTTTTTGCTCGTTTAGATATTTATTTTTATTGTTGTTTGTTATTATCGTCAGTTCGCCTTTACTTTGCTATTTTTTTTTTGCAAAAAAGCGTTTATTCCTTTTATTTATTTGGAATAGTAATGTTGTAAATTTTTATTTTACTCTATCGTTGCTAGTTTCTGCCGGAAATTTATTGAACAGACCTAATTTTTACATTAGAAATTTGTGTTTGTAAATTTAGAAGAATGAAGAGAAGTTCGGCTTTAAAAGAAAGTTTGTTTGTTTTTATTTGAAATATGGAACTCTTCCAGTCAGTCCGATTAAGTTCTGACTGCACGCTAGCTTAGAATCTCCATTAAATTTTCCAAAAATTTTCATTTCATTTACTTTGAAAATATTTATTTTTAATTTTTATAGCATTTAGTTTTGTCATTGTATATAATTTCTCTCACTGAACACACTTCACAAGGGATGTATGAGAAAACTTAATCAATTAATGACTCAATTAAGTACTAATGGATAAATTTATTAATTAATTTCTTATATGGTAAATTAAATTCAATTAGGGCCTTAATAGCGTAAATTCCTTTATTGCGCAATTAAAACGTATGTCTGAACAGGGTATAAGATAATTTCAATAAAATTATATATTACAAACATATTGAAATTTCATAAAAAGTCTAAAAAATATTAAATTTTTATCAGAAAATACTTTCAGTTTTTAAGTAGATTTTTAACATTTTTTTTATTAAATTAGTATTTGAACTTTGAATATTATAAATGAATTGAAATTATTTTTGCTTTAATTCTTTTACGAGTATTTTTAATTTCTAAAAATCTTTTTAGAAAAAAATTTTATTTTACAAACGTATGCGGACGTTTTCCAAAGAAAACATGAAAAATTAGACGCTAGCAGAATGTAATGCTGCACTTTCTGGACCGCTACGTCCTTCATCAGCATTCTTCGCATTGATCTACCTTAGTTGTGTAATTATAAACATCTTCTATTTAACCAACTAACTTTGTAAATAAGAATACGAAATATATTCATATCAATATTTATTTGGTTAGACAAAATTTACACACAAACCAACGTATTTCTTCACTGTTACTTTTGTTCCAATCATTGAACACGAATGCAAATTTGTTGTTCTTAGTCATTCTTACTTGTTTACTCACAACCAGCGTTGACACACAAGAAATTGACTTCCTACCAATAATTTTCAAAAATCCTACCAAAATCGTTCACAGCCTACCAAAAATTTTAAAAATGCTTTTCTTGCACATACACTCTGTTACACTCACTTGGTTTTTTCCGTAATTGTTGAGGTGGAAATTTGTCTTTTGGTGATTTTTAAGATGGATGTTATGATTTAAAATAGTTTTAAAGCATACTATGCAGAATGAACACCCATCCCTTTCCTGGAGCCAATCAAATTCGCTCAACCATTCGGTTCTAAATTTTTTTACTGTTTCTTTACATGCAATATTAGTAAATATTTATGTAATTAATAGGTACATATATACAATTAAAAAAGTTTGCTTACTTTTCCATTTTGTCTGTTAATTTTTTTAATACAAACACTTGTAAATAAGCCTTCACTCAAAAATATTGTTAACTTCAATTTCAAAAAAGCAGAGATGTTTTTTATTACACCCAAAACAGTTTTTGAAAACAGTGGTAAAACTATTCACAGTTATTGTTTATTTAATTCAAAGTTACATTTTTTATTTTATGTTCTGAATTTCTAAGGTAAAAAATTTACTATTGCTAAAAAATTGCTACAGGAGGAAAACCTACCAAAAATTTAAAAAAATGCAACAAACCAACCAAACTACCAAACTGTTTTTTAAAAACGAAAAACTACCAAGTTTGGTCCGATTGGACCAAAGCGGCAACGCTGCTCACAACATTATAGATGCTGTTTCAGTATCATATTGATTGTTATTAGCTAAGCATGAATGCGCGCTGTGCCGTGCGTGCTTATATATATTTTTTTATTGTATTAAATTAGTATTATTTTTAGGTAAATTTATAAAATTTTAAACTTTTTCTTTAAGACAAGGCCTTGTGTAATCCATCTGATGTTTTTTATGGAATTTTTGTAAAGCATCCTACAGTCAGCATTGTGCGAATATGGGCAATTTTTTTACAAAAATCTAAATGTTCGACACTGTATGATTGGTTTACAGCATTTTTCCAAATTTTGTAGACATAAAAAATAATATTTTAATTTATTATTTGCCAAATTTTTAATGATTTAATTACCTATATTTTGGTCTTTAATAACCTTTATTTGATTTAATAACTTTTATTTGTTCGGAGATGTTCAAGGTAAAATTTTCTTCACAAAATTTCACTTTTGAAAAAGAAAATTTTAGTAATTAAAATAATAATTCAAATTTCATTTGATTAAAATAATTATAAAAAAATTGTCGGCATACGTCAAATCAATGTCTTATTTACTGTCTTCAAAATATTCAAGACAGTAATTCAGACATTTGAAATGTGTACATTAGACCGGACTTAGGTTAAGGCGTGGCACATGCCCACTAACGTGCGTAAAACTGGTTTATATGAACTTTTCAAGAGACAGGGCACGAAAATATAAGAAAAATGTTTCATATACATATATATATATATATATATATATATATATATATATGTTTGTAATATATTATTTTATTAAAATTAACTTACGTTTAATGATTACTATTCTTGATAAAACTTTTAACTTTATCGCAAAGGTCTGATTTGTTAATGCTACCGTACTTTTTCCTATATTCAGTTACTGTTTGCAAGATATATTGTTTCTCTTCTTCGTTTTTTGTTAAAGCTGCATTAGATTCTTCCATTAGTTTTACAAAACACTCTGCAATATCGTTAACAACATGTAAGTTTTGTACAATATTCATTCCCGTTTGAAATTCGGATTCATTGTGCCACTTGGAAGGGTCAAGTTTTAGAAAGTTAGTTTCAGTTTTAGTTTTTCATGTTGGTTATTATTCTTTTATTTTCATTATTTTGTTCTTCTTTGAGATTTTTAACCATTTTTTCCTTTCTCCAACGTCTACAGCATTGTTAAAAAATGAAAGACCTGCTGCTTCTGGTGTCGGGTACCACAAGTGATTCGAAAACTTGCTCGTTACTTCATTGCTTATTATTTCATTAAATTTATTGAATTTAATAATATTTTTAATAAAATTTAAATCATTTAAGGGTGCTTTCGCGGCAATGGGCTCTTCAATCCCATCATTTTCAAAATGAACACACTTATATCTCCTGTAGCATTTGCCTCATCTGATGACATTGAAAATTGCTAGCGGAGAAGAAAAATCTTAAGCGTATATATCGCTTTAGCCATCCATCGGGCATGATGCATCGCTCCAGGTGATTTAAACCTTGCAGGCTCTGTGTTTAGACCCAGAAATATAAGACTCAATTCCAATAACTCCTTGTAGTCTGCCCTGGGATGTTGTATAGTAATATAGTTATAAGCAAATTGAGCTAATTGGTCCACTTTTTTATTTCCTGTGATTGATGGTAAAATTTTTCCATCCCAATGTACTGTTGTTTGATTTATATCTTTGTTTTTTAAATCCATCATTAGATTTGTAGCAGTTTCCGAACGAAATTGTTTACGGCAAAGCCGAATCGATGTCTTACTGATTACTAATGTACTGATATCATGTTCCAATGCTTCAGCAGCAGCTATCAGAATACGTACTGCGTCCGTGCCACTTACCTTGCACTTGTCTAAGGTCGCAACAAGCTTGGAAGTGATAAAATGTTTCATTCCTCGTTTTCTGCTTTTTTGTTGAAAGTTACAGTTAGCAGTATTATCATCACTATTCAGCAATTAGTTCTTCAGTATTGTCACTCAAATCACTCGCTGTCAGGAATACTTGGAATTGTTCTTCGCCCTGCTTTTCTTTTCGCATTACCTCTTTCTCAATGCAAATATTTCTTCGCTTTTCTTTTTCAAATAATGAACAATCGCATCCCACCATTGCACCAGGTCTACCTTCTTCACGTTGATTCTTTAAAAACTCCTTATCTGTTTCTATTTTAATTAAATCAAAGGCACTTCCGTGCGCAATATCCAATAAGTTATTCATATTTTTAATAAATTCATCTTCTCGCATTTTTTGAAGTGGTGTGCTGCGTTTGCACGTTTTTGCAGATTTCTCGATTGGTGATATAAAGCTTCAACTTTTTGAACACTTCTATCAATTTGACGAACTGGAATACGGGCTTTATTACAAAAAATTTCGGCCTCTTTGATAACCAGATATGCACTTAAGCGAATATCCAATTTTACTTTGCGCATGTTATAAAACAAAACTTTCAAAACTTGTCCATTGGAAGGCAGCTTAGATCCAACAATTTGGCTTTTGTCATATCCTAATAAATAATTTTTTCCATTAGCTCTTCTGTCCATTTTGCAAATACCATCAATATCAATTCTCTTTATAGCAATAATGTTTCTATGATTCAAAGCGCGCAGTAGCTACACTTCACTTTTTACACACTTTTAATTGCCACGTGGTTGACTTTACCTATTGTTGCCAACTTTTTATTTAAAGGGGTTTTAGACTATATGTATTTTGCAGTGGGTCTGTAATTGTACATGTCTGTCAAAAGAAAGAAAGAAAGAGAAATCAAATGATATCATTAAACGTAATACCCTGTTCAGACATACGTTTTAATTTAGACAAATAAAATTTAAATTGAGTACATAATTTTGGTGTTCACACATACCCAATTTAATTTACTCAAACTTTGACAGTAGAATATAGTTCTGTTCAATAACAAGATATTGTTACTAATTGTTATTGGAAAGTGTTTACTTCAATATTTAAAAAGGATCAGAGTAAATAAGAGTATAAGATGTGAATGTTATTTTAAACTTGTTAGTACTTTTGTTACTGTCAAGAACAGAACAGCTGATTCTTGTTCTGTTTTACAAAATAAATTAATATACATTAAATACTTTAAATTGAAAGTGTTTATTAGCACTCCCATGAAAGTATTTATATCACATCGTTACTATACTAAAATGGTGTTGCTTTTTTCCCATAATTTGTATGGCGATTTCAAAACCGAATATCTACAGCTAAAATTTTTTACAACCACACAGCAGAATATATATGTAAATAAAATTTATAGTTCTCGGTTTTAAATACAAAATATTTTGAATTGAAGCTAACGTTTGTATAATAATTAGAAGAAAGTTGGGAAAACTATGTACAAGTAAACGCCAGGATAATAAAACAATAAACAAAAGAAATAGAATAAAATAAACTAATAGTTTTACAGAAAAGACGGAAAAATTTTGATAATTTTGCAAAGTACACCTATCCCTCGTTTTACACGCTTTTCGTTTTGCACGTTTCCGATCTTACACGGTTTTTTAAATGAAAATTAAAAAAAAAAATTATGTTAAGAATGTCTAATTTCTTCTGCAAGCGAGTTTATTTCTACTTAATTATATGTGAATCTGGCAACACTTTGACGTATAACTCTTGTACTCTCATGAACTTATCGAAAAAAACACAGAAAATAGGAATTCCCCTTTTAGATACTGATGAGTTAATTGATTTTAAACAACAAAACGAATATCATTTTTCATAAATTCGTATTAATTCTTAAAATTATTAATTGTTTAATATCATAAA
Organism: Gymnosoma rotundatum; assembly: GCA_916610165.2. Classification (NCBI taxonomy): domain Eukaryota; kingdom Metazoa; phylum Arthropoda; class Insecta; order Diptera; family Tachinidae; genus Gymnosoma; species Gymnosoma rotundatum. The sequence goes on from OU744337.1 coordinate 55,417,098, forward strand.
TTATTTAAAGTAAGTAAATAGATAAGAATTATGTTATAAAACATTTTAATTAATTTGAAACTTAAGTTTTACCATGGCAAAAGCAAAAATTATAAAAACCCAGATGAAGAGTAAAACTATATCTTTAGAAACAGCTGGAATGCATACAAGTATGAGTACAACTTCACATGTAAGAAATGTTGCGATGGAAAACATGGAAAAGGCACTAATTATATGGCTAGAAGACCAAAATCAGAAAAGAATTCTAATTGATACCAAAACCATACAAAATAAAGCCTTAAAAATTCATGAGAAAATTCAGGATCAAGCGCCATCTACTTCTGCGAATAAAGTGCCTGTTCGCGCAAGTCATGGCTGGTCCAAACGATTTAAGCAAAGACATTTTTTGCATAGTCCTAAATTAAAAGGTGAGCAAGCATCTGCAAATTTTGAAGAAGCAGAACAATATCCACAAATATTTGCGGAAATTATATCCGGAAAGTCTTACAGTCCCGACCAGGTTTTTAATGCAGATGAAACCGGATTATATTGGAAGAAAATACCTGAGAGGACCTTTTTAGCAAAACATAACAAGTCAGCTAGCGGTTATAAAACATCAAAAGATCGTATAACCATTCTTTTTTGTAGCAATGCTTCTGGCGACCATATTATGAAGCCATTAGCAATAAGCAAAGCTAAGCGACCACGTTCTTTTAAAGGGATAAATATTAACAATCTTCCTGTTTATTAGAATGCTAATAATAAAGCTTGGGTTACCGCTACGTTGTTCAATGATTGGTTCCAAAACTTTTTTGACCCAGATGTGAAAAAGAAAAAGGCTTCCTTTTAGAGTCCTTCTTGTTCTTGATAATGCTCCAGGTCACCCTAAGATTTGATGTGTGTGAAGATAAATTTTAAAATTTTTAGCTTTGCCACAAACCTTTTAATTTAACAGAGCTCTGTTACAAAGTTAACATAGCCCTGTTAAAGGAATAAAAATTCGGTTTATGCATCCAAACAATTTTGCCATCTTTTGTTGTTTCCATAAAAATGTGCTCATCCCTTAGAGAAACCCAAATTTTAAAAATTTAAAAGTGCCCAAAACTGGTTCCAACTCGCGCTGTTAAAAATTCCAAGTATGGACAATGAAAGAAGACTACCTCATGCACATTTCTGTATTATTACAATTTTGCCATCTTTTGTTGTTTCCATAAAAATGGGCTCATCCCTTAGAGAAACTCAAATTTTAAAAGTATAAGTGCCCAAACCCGTTCCAACACGGGCTTTTAAATATTTTAAGTACGGAGAGCTATAGAAGGACACCTCGCAAGCAAATCCCATTCATTTTGGTTTTTCTATATTTTGGTTTTTCCATAAAATTTACTGTTTGGATGCATAAACCGAATTTTTATTCCTTTAACAGGGCTATGTTATCTTTGTAACAGACCTCTGTTAAATTAAAAAGTTTGTGGCAAAGCTAAAAATTTTAATATTTATCTTCACACACATAAAGATTTGCAGCATGAAAATGTTGAAATTGTGTTTCTACCCCCAAATATAACTTCTTTGTTGCAACCACTGAACCAATTCGACTTTCAAAGCACTGGAAGGTGGAGGATCTCTATCAATTATTGATGCATGGAAAAAATTTATAATGTTAGATTGTGTCAAACATATAGGAATGTCATATGCCGAGATTAAACAATCAACGCTCCATGCGTGTTGGAAAGCAGTATGGCCTGATATATTTAAAGGTGAGAATTGTGCAATATCTTTGGAGCAAGAGTATAGTCAGATAATTGAGTTGGGCCAAAAATTGGGTGGAGAGGGATTCGATGATATAGTTGAAGCAGATATTACTGAAATAAAGGAAGACCAGGAATTACACGAAGATGACTTAATTGAAATTGTTAAAAATATTAGTGAAAACGAAAATGATGTTGAATCTGATGTTGAAGACTATGAACTCAGTGCATTCACAGCAAAAGTCGTTCACGAAGGATTTGTGTTAGGTAGAAAATTACGAAACTTTTTTCAAGAACATGATCCGAATGTCGAAAGAGCTCTCAAATTTCAACAAGATGTTCATAAACTTTTAAGTCAGTATGAAGAAGTCTACAAAGTTATGACTAAAACTAAAACACAAAAGCTAATTTCAGACTTCTTTCTTGAAAAGTCTCAGCAAACTACGTCTACAATCAATATAGAAACTTTGGAAGGAGAATCTAATGATATTGTGTTATCCAGTGATGAATCTGATATTACACTATTTCGTAAAAGAATACCTTTCGCTGAAATTGATAGAAATTAATTAGGAAGATAAGTCTTATTTTCATTTATTTTTTATAAAATTTTGCTTACTTATGTGAAGTACATATGTATGTTCAATATACATTTACATATGTATGTATATATGTATTTTTTTATTAAATAAATTTTATGTTTTTTTCCATTTTAGAAATAAATATAACTATTTTTATGTTTTCTATAAATTAAATGATATTTTTATATTTTGTTAAATGCTCAATAAATGTCTAAAAACCTTTTTCTGGTTGTTTTCGTTTTACACGGTTTTTTCATACAAAAAGTATTTTTTCGAGTTAAACGGTTTTATCAGGATGGTATCTACCGTGTAAAACGAGGGATAGGTGTATTTGAAAATAGTGTTCACAATCGATGACAAAGCTCTTGCAAATGCTAACTGTTGCTATAGAAAATGCTTTAAGCATCGAATACCGCTTTTTTTTGCTCGTTTAGATATTTATTTTTATTGTTGTTTGTTATTATCGTCAGTTCGCCTTTACTTTGCTATTTTTTTTTTGCAAAAAAGCGTTTATTCCTTTTATTTATTTGGAATAGTAATGTTGTAAATTTTTATTTTACTCTATCGTTGCTAGTTTCTGCCGGAAATTTATTGAACAGACCTAATTTTTACATTAGAAATTTGTGTTTGTAAATTTAGAAGAATGAAGAGAAGTTCGGCTTTAAAAGAAAGTTTGTTTGTTTTTATTTGAAATATGGAACTCTTCCAGTCAGTCCGATTAAGTTCTGACTGCACGCTAGCTTAGAATCTCCATTAAATTTTCCAAAAATTTTCATTTCATTTACTTTGAAAATATTTATTTTTAATTTTTATAGCATTTAGTTTTGTCATTGTATATAATTTCTCTCACTGAACACACTTCACAAGGGATGTATGAGAAAACTTAATCAATTAATGACTCAATTAAGTACTAATGGATAAATTTATTAATTAATTTCTTATATGGTAAATTAAATTCAATTAGGGCCTTAATAGCGTAAATTCCTTTATTGCGCAATTAAAACGTATGTCTGAACAGGGTATAAGATAATTTCAATAAAATTATATATTACAAACATATGTATGTATATGAAACATTTTACTTACACATATTTTCCTGACTTGTCTCTTGAAAAGTCCATATAAACCAGTTTTAGCCACCTTAGTGGGCATGTGCCACGCCTTAACCTAGGGCAATCAGTCTTAGATTTTGGAATTTCACTACACTTTTTTTTCCAAAAAAAATTTTTCCCATACAAAAAAAGTTCGGTCTATTAATATGTTCGAAATATACATAGAGGAAATAAAACACAATAATCTTTGGTGTTTGTGTCGCGACAACGTTTTTACAACTCTGCCCATATCTTTTATTCAACTTCTTTTTATATTATTTATTAATAATAATTTCTTACATATTAATGTGGTGTCATGAAAGTAATGGTAATACGAGATGCAAATGCAATAATTAAAGAATGCCAAAATATATTTAAAGTCACACGGTATTGCAATAATTTAAAGTCACACGATATTGAAATAATTTAGAGTCACACGGTAATTTGATATCGATATAATTTGGAAATGGAATGTTATATTAAAAGTTTATTGGACATTATACCTTCATAACACCACCCCTCTTAAATAGAAAGGTCTTATAGCGAACATTGATCAGATGGCAGCCATAAGAGCTTTCTTTACAAATGCTATATAATATGCATTTCTTGAAGAGAAATAATTATAATTTATATTTATTTACCAAAAAAAAATATTTAAATAATTAATAAAAAATAAGAGTATTTGCATATGTATATACATATATATGTTTATATTTTTGCTTAATTCATAAAATTTTGTTTATATAAATTCTTGTAGTTTAATTTGATATCTTAAAAATAAATTATTATTCTACCTTTTTTTCTTATTTTATAGTTTTTTTTGTTATTTACTGTGTTATTTTATTAACATACTTGTTACTATGTATTTCTCTTTAGACTATTTAGTTTTCTTTTTTTTTCATATATGTTTATATAGTTGCTAATTTAAGCCTATTTTTATGAACTATTATTTCTTTCTTTTTATCAATTTGTAAAGTGCAATTGTTTTTGTTATCGACTTTTATTACCTTATATGGACCTTTATAAACGTTTTCTAATTTATGACCTTGCTCATTTTTTATAAAAACTTGATCATTAATTTTAATTTGTAATGCCTTTGTATTTTTATCATAGTTTAGTTTTTGTAAATGTTTTGAGTTTTGCAATGCAGATCTTGCATTTTCATTGGCAATTTTGAGTCGGTATCTAACTTCTTTAACATAATCATCAAAATTATATAAAGGTTCTATGATTTTTGAATTTAATAAAGAAAAAATTTCTGGAGTTTTACCAAATATCAATTCAAAAGGGCAATAACTGTGTGTTGTTGATGGGGTTGTGTTGTAACAATAAGTGAAATAGGGTAACCATTGCTCCCAATCATTAAGAGACTTAGATACATATGATCTGATAAATTCATTGAAGGTTCGATGTGAACGTTCAACTGTACCCAACGTTTCATGATGATATGGTGTTGAATTTACTAAGTTTATGTTAAGTAGTTTTAATAATTCCTGTAGTACTTCATTTTTAAATTCAGTACCCATATCAGTTAAAATTTTATGGACGGGTCCATAAATAAGAAATAAATTTTCAAAAATTGCTCTTGCTACAGTTTTAGCAGTTTTGTTTGGAACTGGGATGCTTATTAAATATTTTGTTAGATCACACACTATTGTTATTATGTATTGTTGTCCATGTTCCGTAATAGGTAATGGTCCTATCGTGTCAATCACTACTGTATCAAAAGGTCTCATTGGTGTTGGTGTTATAATTAGGGGTTGTTTAATATTCCTATTTGTTTTGTTCCGTTTACATGTTTCACAGGCCTTTACATACTTTGCGACATATTTAGTAATATTTTTCCAATAAAAATACCTTCTAATTTTGTTAATCATTCGAGTTATCCCTGGGTGGCCACCTAGCAAGGGGTCCTCGTGGAATTTTCTTAATATTTCTTGCTTCTCTGTTTCATCTGTAATTTCTGTAACTGATGGTGTAAGCGCTATTTTAATGTGTTTTAAAAACTTATTGCCCAATTCTTTAAAATCTTTTATAGGTACCTTTTCAAACATCTTATCATTTAATCTCATTTGCAATTTTTTAATGTGAATATTATTGGCTTGCAACTCAAGCTCTTGGAAAAATTTACCTAAGTCTATTTTTCCATTAATAACATAAACATTAGCTTTAAATTTAAATATAATTTTACTTCCTCTTTTAACATCACATCCTTGGATGTGGGTTATTATATTGGGAAGCTTTCTAAATTGGCGCGCCGATATATTTTCATAAATTTTTGGTTGGGCTTGTTCTCTATCTTTCTCTCTTTTCTGCACTTGTTGCTTGGACCTAGTTGTTACCATCATTACATTACAGGCTTTTATATCTTCAAAGGTAATTCTTGACAATGCGTCAGCTGCGTAATTTTCTCTCCCCTTAATATATTCTATATCGAAATTGTATTCCTCCAGATCCAAACGCACTCTCATCAACTTAGAAGATGGGGTTTTCATCGAAAATAAATATGTTAGAGGTCTGTGGTCTGTTTTAATTATGAATTTTCGTCCATAGACGTAAGGTCTAAAGTGATTAATAGCCCAATGAATGGCCAGAAGTTCTTGTTCAATAGTTGCCTTATTACTTTCGCCTTTTGTGAATGTTCTTGATGCATATGCTATGGGCAACAATGTCCCCTCGTGTTGCTGACTCAACACGGCACCACATGCCAACTTACTTGCGTCTGTGGTAATGTAGAATGTTTTTGTGAAGTCCGGATACTGTAGGATTGGTGGAGATATTAGGGTGTTTTTCAAATAATTAAATGAATCTGCGCATTTATCCGACCAATGGAATGGTGCGTTTTTTTTTTGTTAGATTTGTTAATGGTTTACTGAAATGTGCGAAATTTGGAATGAACTTTCTATAGTAGTTAGCAAAGGCCACAAAACGTTTAGTTTCATTACCATCCTTAGGCCTAGGATAATTTTTAATAGTATCGTATTTATTACTGTCCGGTAAAATTCCCTGGGACGTACATTTATGACCTAAAAATGTGACCTCATGACAAAAGAACCTGCATTTATCAGGATGCAATGTAAGATTATACTTTCTGCAAGTATGAAAAACTTCTCTTAAATTTTTAATCATATGAGCTTTAGAGCATCCGATTACTATAATATCGTCCATATACAAAAATGCAGTTGACGGTTTTAAACCAGCAAATGCTAGTGACATCATTCGTTGAAATGAGTTAGGTGAGATTTTGAGTCCAAAAGGTAACCTCTTAAACCTAAATGAACCTTTGGGTGTTGAAAAGGAGGTAATATCCCTCGAACCATCTTCCAATTCGATTTGGTGAAATCCAGACATTAGATCCAATGTTGAGAAGTATTTAGCTCTTCCAAGCTGATCGAGTATATCGTCTATTCTTGGGAGAGGAAATTTGTCGCACAAAAGTTTTTTGTTTACCTGTCGATAATCAATTACCAGACGCCACCTCTTATCACCGCTACCTTCCAAAGATTTCTTTGGAACCAATAACACTGGACTGTTATAAGGCGAAACAGAGGGCTCAACTAAATCACCTTTAATTAACTTATCAACTTGCCTCTCAATCTCTTCTTTCTGTGTTTCCGGAATTCTATAGTTTTTTATATATATCGGTGTTTCATCCACTATACGCAATTTTTGTTTATAAAAATTGTTTGTAGATACCGGTTCGGTTTCCAACCCAAACACGTCAGTAAATTCGGCACACAGAGCCAAAAGGTCATTCTTTGCAATTCGCGGGCAATTTACCATCAGTCTTTCTAAAATCTCATTAGACCTAGAATTTTTTATAGTTGTGTCTATTGTTTTAGTCTCGTATTGAGACAGAGGCTCATATTTTATATTTTTTAAGGATATTATTTTCGAAGAATTAGATACATTCATTACGCATACCACCGGGCTATTGAGATTTGTAATAGTATTTGGGATAAAGACTTCCTTTTCTACTGTTTGATGTGGAATAAATATATCGTCTATTCCTTGTTGTAATTTTATTTTCCGTACCACCTCTGATCTTGGTGGTATAACAATAGTGTCTTGAATCGGACCTGTTACTATGGGGATTTCCATTTGAATGGTGCTATTTATGGGACAGATTACCAAGAAGTTATCCCTTGAATGGAAGTCAATTATACAATTGTGCGCCCTAATGAAGTCAAGTCCCAAAACTCCATCGCATGGGATTGAGAAATCATCAGGTACAACGTGAAATTCATGTTTTAGTTTAAAGTTGTTGAGGCACAACCAACCTTGAGTTACGCCGATCGTGAATTGACTACCCTCGCCTATGCCTTTTAATTCATTAACTATATTACCATCAATTGGTCCTTTAACACTCCCATGTTTTAATAAGGAGATATCTGCGCCAGTATCTATTAAGAATGTTAGTGCCTGTATACTTCCCGTAAGGGAGAGGTTAACAAAAGCACTGAGGTTCAGATTCAAAGTCAAGATATGTCCTATTCTTCCCCCAGTGATATCTGGGGGTCCTCGGGGTTTCCCGAGACCCTATTCATAACCCTCAACCGCATACTGTCTGGAATTAGTATGTTGCCTACTAGTTCTACTGTGGTTGTTATTTGAGTTTGGCCGGTAATTGTTTTGTCTATTAACTCTTCGGGGGTTTCCCCTGTTAGTTTGCTGGTAATGACGATCTCCACGGTATGTATGAGATCCTTGATTGTTATAATTCAGGCGCCCATTTGGGTATCTTTGCCTGCCCCATCGGTATCTACCACGCAGTTGTAAGATATTTGATACACTTGATTGGTGTATATCTGTGCTCATAATTTTTCTGTTATTTGGTCTATTGTATCAAAGGTAGCTGCTTCAATGATGATTCTTGTTCTATCATTATTTAGATTCTTCGCGAGGGCTTTTACAGTTGCCTGTACGGCATACTTGTTTGCTATTTGTGGTGGTAAGCCATCTGAAATATATGCGTTTGATAACATTTTCGAGAGCTCGTCTATTTCTTGGGCATATACGCTGTTTGGTTTACTTCCCTGGCGTGCGGTCATTAATTTGGATACTAATATGTCAGTGGAGTCTCCCTTTATTACCGTTTTCAATTTGTCTGCAATGGCTGCAATGGACGTTAAATCGTTGATTGATATGCGAGCTGTCCCGCTGATTTTTGTCTGTATTATTTGTACTGCAAGATTTTCATGGGTTTCTTTCAGTGATTCTAACAGGTTCAAAGCATCAAGAAATTTTTGAAGGTTCTTAAATTTACCATCAAATTCCGGTAGGATTTTAGTGGCTAATTCTATGAATTTAATGGGTTCCATTTTTGAGTCCGCTAGGTCATGGTCAATGTCTTCAAACTGTTCCCAGATATTCGAGTTTTCCAATATGCTCCCATAATCTATCTCCTCTAATGTTATAGTTACGCATCCATTCTCCCTGAATATTATTACTAGTTCTTTTTGTAACCGTTTCTCTATTGACTGAACCTTTGTCTTCAATTTGGTTATTAATTCAAAAATCTCTTGTCTGTGTTCGGGTGTAAGGTAATAAGCAGTGTTATTAAAAGTATTTACTATTGTATTAAAGTGGATTTCTATTAAATGCAGATGATATTCTATTACTGCTCTGCTAGGCAGTTTCTGTTTGTTTAAACATTTGAAGGACCGGAGGAATTTGCTTTGATTTTCATGAAATTGTTGAGATAACTGTTCCCAATTAGGGCATTTTGCGTTTTGCATTTGCAATGGGTCAGGTTTTGATAATGTCAGCTGTTATAGTCAGACATATGACTGGAATAATTTTCCCATATTTATATTTCCTTTTTCTCTTAATATTTTGCCAAATCGTACTCTTAATAATTTATTGTTAAATAATTAATATTGTCATATAAAGGTTAATTATAACAAGTTAGATGTTTATTTTGTTTTCAATAAAAATATTTCAAAAAAAAATTCTGCATTTGACACTATTGCCTATCTTAAATAATTATACTATAATAAATTTTTCTTTTGTTACTTATCCATTTTTTTTTTTGTTGGTGTTGCTGGTGTTGATATTGGTGTTGTTGTTCCTGGAGTACAACATTGGCTTCTCCTCGGCGTGGAGAGCATACATCCCATGGCGTGGGGATGCTTCTTCCTTCTCTTTTTTTTTATATTGTTATTAAAACTTTGTTGCAATGTTGAAACTGTTTTCTACTAAATTTATTTCTTATATAGTTATATTTTTTTTTTTTTAGCTTTATTATTTTTTCTCTTTTTTTTTTTTTATAAATTAAACACGTTTTAAAGCTCTAAAGCTGGTTTTATATTTTTGCAGAGTTCTTCTTTTGTTCTTGTTTTTTTTTTTTTTATATATATTATTATTTTTATTTTCTGCTGTTTATGCAATATTTATACAATTCACTGTCTGTATAAGTTCACTTTATTTGTAATATATTAATTTATGAAATAGAATTATTAATTATTAATTATTTGATTTATAAAAGATATTTTAATTTATTTTATTTTATTTATTACTGCACTGTTAAAAGTTTTTTTTTTTTTTTTTATAATACATTTGCTGTGGTTCACTTATACTTGGGGCTGTCGGTGTTGTCCCCTTTGCATATCTTTGATTGTTTTGCATACTAATTTAACCAGGTAGATAATTACCATTGCTACTGCTAGCAACAGAGCCATAATTTCGATGTGACTCATGCCCTCGGTTGTCTTATCAACGTTGTCCTCCTTCATAGTTTCCAATATTTTTTCTAATTGTTTATTGTCGTTTTCTTCCTGATTTTTCCCTACCTCGTAGCCTGCTACTAGCAATGGGATGGTTGACAGTATTTTTTTCCACCAAGTCATTTTAGCTTAGTTTAAGTATATATTTTTTAAAAGGTTTTGTTTTTAATTTATCATTTTTAACAGAAACTTTATATGCATACTTCTTGAATCACTTCGTCATTCTTTTAAATTTTTCATTCATCTTTAATAAAAAGACAAATTATTTTGTTTTAGTTCACGTCTTAATTAATACTTTTCACTTGTCACGGTCGCCATGTAATATGTTCGAAATATACATAGAGGAAATAAAACACAATAATCTTTGGTGTTTGTGTCGCGACAACGTTTTTACAACTCTGCCCATATCTTTTATTCAACTTCTTTTTATATTATTTATTAATAATAATTTCTTACATATTAATGTGGTGTCATGAAAGTAATGGTAATACGAGATGCAAATGCAATAATTAAAGAATGCCAAAATATATTTAAAGTCACACGGTATTGCAATAATTTAAAGTCACACGATATTGAAATAATTTAGAGTCACACGGTAATTTGATATCAATATAATTTGGAAATGGAATGTTATATTAAAAGTTTATTGGACATTATACCTTCATAACAACATGTATTAGTGAAAAACTGTGCATGTATTGTTATTGTCACGACAGAATTGTCTAATGTAAACAGGGGGTTAAAGCGTATGCCATTTGCTAAGTTTTAACAACAGCTCAAAAATAAAATTAAATTAATAAAAATAAAGTAATAACAATATATATTGTTAAAAAATAAATTAAAAAACTTTTAAAGCTATAAACTGTTGGATACGAGTAAAACTTAGTTTGTTTTATATTTAACAGTTCTATGTTTTTTTTCTAATGGAGCAAGTAAATATTATTAAAAAGAGTATGCCATACTTGCGTACTCTTAAATGCTGCAAATCCATGTGTGCGCGCGTTTCTATTCCTGGTGGTGTCTTTACTAATGATGCCCTACTTAGCCTAAATTTTATAAAATTTTTATTTTAATTAAAACCATTAAGGTACATTTTTAATTTTTTGGTTTATTGATAAACGTAGATCTATTGTTAACATATTCATCGTTTCAAATCAGTTGTATAAAATTCCAGTGCATTTCTTATGATGTTTCAATATATGCCATATATTGCCCCCACTTTGGCATCTATTAAGCGCTCAAAACTACGAAGCATTTTTCAAGACTCTCGGTAGCAAATTTAGTATCGGCAGAGATTTTAATGCTAAACATCCATAGTGGGGCTCCAGACTTTCTAATCCCAAAGGGAAAGAACTTCGTAAGGGCATCACTAAACTGGGGTACAAAACATTGTCGACAAAAAGTTCAACTTATTGGTCTGCTGACCCAAATAAAATTCCAGATTTGCTAGATTTTTTTTATATACTGGGGTATATAAGATAACCATCTTGATATAACTGATTCTGCAGATACTTACTCTGATCACTTTCTCATTATTTTAAGTTACAGTACTATTACAGCAACTATTCCAAAAAGTTTCAGAATTATATCACAAAAAACCAAATTTACCGCGTTTCAAAGGAGGGATCTAAACTTAGACCTAAATATAGCTATCAAAACTGAAAATGAATTGATAAAGCTGTAAAGCAGTTATGTAACATTGTAAATATTTCTGCCCACTTATCTACTCCTGCAAAACAAACTCAAGGGGCCAAAAAGTGTTTATATCCTATGAATTAAAACAATTTATACGAGAACGATGAAGGCTTCGGCGAATCTGGCAGCAAAGTAGAAATCCGATAGATAAAACTAATTTCAAATTATCTCAAAAATAGAATAGCTGAACTTAGGAACGGTGAAGTAACAATGTTTTAGCAAAATCTTAACACCTCTAAAGATACAGACTATAGTCTGTACAAAGTCACAAAGTACCTTAAGCACCCAGTCAAGAGAAATGTCCCGATTGCTAATGTAGATGGTACATGGTGCAGGAATAGCAAGAGCAAGGCTAACGCATTTTGCCAATATTTCAAAACAGTATATAAGTCACTGCAAAGAACAAACACTTTAGATGAAAATAGTGTATTAAATTTTTAGAGTCTCCATTCCAGATGGATTTCCCGTAAAATCGTTTTCTCCAAGAAAAATTAAAAATAACAAAAAGCCTCGTGGTCATGACAAAATAGACTCTAAAGTCGCAAAATCACTTTCTAAGAAAGGTTTTTTATACTTAACGTTTATATACAATTCCATATTAAGAATTTCGTATTTTCCATCCTTTTGGAAACGACTGGAAATTGTAATGATTCAGAAACCGAAAAAAAAAAAAAAACGGAAAACCAGATTTTATCCTATTGACCAATAAGTCTACTAAACACGTTTTCAAACATAATCGAAAGATTATTTGCATTAAGATTTTTGCGGATGTTGGAACAACAAAGCATTATACCTGATCAGCAGGCGCTTGATAGAGTGTGGCACAAAGGTCTGCTGCCAGCTCCATTATTTTCGGTAATAAAAGCATATCTAAACAATCGGACTTTTTATATCAAAGTTGGTGACGAGGTATCAAGCATATGCCAGATATTTAGTGGTGTAACGCAGGGCAGTGTTTTGGGACCTATACTGTACACAATATACACATCAAATATGCCAACATCAGATAATATTTTAGTTGCGACTTATACGGACGATACCGCCTTCTAATAAATGCCAAATTAACCCATCCATATATGAATGGAATATTATGATAAATGTAGTTACATTACATTTACTTCAAGAAAACAAGAGTGTTCTCCATTATATATTAATGGTTTAGAATTACTAAAATCAAACTGCGTTAAGTAGTTGGGTATGTATATAGATAAATGCCTTACATGGAAGGACCATAATAAAAAAAAGAGACCAAAAGAATGAACTGACTAATTGGAAAAAAGTACCAACTAAGCCTAGAGAACAAAATTAAATTGTACAAAGTAATTTTAAATTTTATTCAAAATGAAATAAACATTGGCAATTGCATTACTTGATGAAACAAGTGAAATTAGAAGGTTATATAGGTTCCATGTTCTAGATCTCCAATATAGAAAATAAAATATAAAAAAAGAACAATAAAAATATTAACTACTCTATACATGTATGTATGATGATGCATATTTTTTTATATAGTTTGTTAAACTTAATGTAGTTTAATAACTCATGTGATATTTTTTAAATTATTAAATTTGCTTAATATTGTAAAATAGATTGTAAATAAAAGAAAAAATTAAAAAAAATTATTTTAATATAATATAAAATCAATTTTGGGAATAGTAGTTAAGTTTCATTTTTTTGGGTTTATTGATATTGTTAAGATATTTATTACCAGCAACATTTTATTCGTGTTTCTTTATTTTCCTTGAAATAATCTAAAATATCAGGAGTTTAGTGATTGTATATAACTGACGGTGAACAATGTATACAAACAATAAGGGATAAAGAGAAACAAGAAACAGCTAGAATTAAGTTCGTGACATTATTGGAAGATTATAAGCGGAAAATCAAAATAGATGCAAGAGACTCACTAATATTGAATAGCGTGGTTCAAACTGTAAAATACTTAAGAAATAACAAGGATTTAATTATATTAAAATCGGGTAACGGCAATAATACTGTATTAAAAATGAAGAAGAGTATTATAGACGATATATGCTCATACAGACGAATAAGAGAGATCCTACTTCGAGTCTACAAAATAAGAATAATGCTCTAGTGGAAAAATTGTTTAACTTAAATCTCATAAATCAATTTGAGAAAAATAAAAGATAGCGTCCCTCATAGAATATATGGATTAACGAAAATTCATAAAGAGAATATGCCACTACGACCAATCCGCTCATCAATAGCATCACCTTCATACGTACTAAGCAAATATATATATATAAGTAATAATATATAATATATATAATAATATGTAATATAAGCATATAATTTAAGTAATGCAAAAGAATTAAGACCTAGGATAGATAATATACGAATTGAAGATGACGAGATACTGGTATCCTTTGACGTTGAAATGAAACTCGAATTGTTTCTGGTTTTCTTTATATTTTTATTTAATAGACAGCATAACTGTCTTGTTGTACACTTTGATTAACTCTAACTTATTCCTAATTTTACAACGACTTATATACTAAATTTATCTGTACTATGACAAAGGGGAAATGTCAAAACAAAATTAACATTGACTCACTTCAAACATCCGCGTGCCAGATTTACTGCAGTCGCAATGTTTCAAAGTGTCATATGCATTTGTTGCACCTGAACTGTGTGAGGTCTAGTATCAACAGACACATTACTTGACAATGGTCAGTACTACAAACAATGTAATGTGAAACCCTTTAGTACGTTTTTACTCATGGGTATTCATAATTGTTTTATGAATTTTATTTAGTTTTATTAGTTCTGACTATTTCAACTTAAGGTTGAAATACAAACTGTTGTTTTCCCTTTGTACAAGTTAAGAAATAAAAAGTTTTTAATTTTTGTATTAAATATTTGCTGACGATATGTCTGCAGCTTTTCCTGTTTTGTTTCTATGTCATTGTACTTACCTGAACTATCATTAAAGCAAACTGCAAAATTACAGAGAATTCTGTTGTTACAATTTTAACGCAATCTTGCAGTTTGGCTTAATGATCATTAAAACACTAAGTTCCAAAGAATTGTATTTCGTTGCATTTTATTAATAAGAAATTTTGAATTATTAAATAAAGAAATTGACAACGACAAGGTCAGTCGTAGTCAAGTACTCGAACTAACAAGTTTTTTATTAACAACATTAAACTTAACTGGCGCCCAACGTAAAATTAAATTGTGTGTAAGTGTGAACTGGAGAACCCCAGTAAAGTGATGAAAAGGACATATTCTCGGTCACCAGCATTTTCTAAAATAACTTTACAAAAATTCTATTAAAATTAAAATAAAATTTTTACATAAAATTAAAATAAAAGAAAACGTCAAATAAAATTTTTGAATTAAATAAAAGAAGTGTGGTAAAACAAAAGAACATTAAATCTTTTTATAGAAATTAAAATTAAAGAAAACATTAAATAAAAAAACATTAAAATAAAACATAAAATAAATTTTCGAACTAATTGGGAAAAGTGCTAAAATAAAAGAAGAACATTAAAATAAAAATTAAAAAAAAAACAAAACATTAAATAAAATTTGTTAAACCAAAGAAGGACGAAAATAAAAAAGAACATCAAAATAAGAATGTTTAAATAAATTAAAACAAGAAGAAACATTAAAAAAGGAAGAACATTAAAACATAAAAACAACTTTAAAAATAAAAATCATCAAAATCAACAGAAGAAAAAATCATCAACAGAATCAAAAAAAATTGGAAATAAAAATAATCAAAATCAACAGAAATAAAAATCATCAACAGCATCAAAAATTAAAATAAAAATCATCAAAATCAACTGAAGAAAAAATCATCACCAGCATCAAACAACAACAAAAATCAACAAAACCAACGAAGAGAAGCAAACATGAGGATGCAGATGACTATTTTTATGTAAGATTATAATAAAATAATTATATTAGTGTTAAGATTTATAGTTTACCTACTTTTAAATAATTTTGTATTAAAACAGAAAAGAAGTCTTTAAAAGTGAATAAAAAATTAGAAACTAGATCTAACGAGAAAGAAACAAAATAAAACAATTAATCAAATAATTTTGTAATTTTGCAAATTTCCCTTTTCAATAATGGCAAACCCAAATAATTTGATAAGAGCACCAATTTTAAATAATATTCCACCAAATTTAAATAATCCTGCTCAACCAGCTCAGGCTCAATTTGTTATAACACCCGAAATTGAAATCGGGATTGCTAGTATCGTACGTAGAATTCTTATTGAGGAACGAAGAGAAATAGAACCAAGACCAGTGGACCAGGGAATTGACCGTAATATTGACCTAACAGATTTAGATAAAATTCCAGACGTAGTACGTTCACTGAGAGAATTTTCAGGAAATAGGACTGAATTTAGTTCGTGGAAAAAAAGCACAGAACGAATATTAAAAATTTACGAACCACTGAAAGGTACGGCGAAGTATTTTGGGATATTGAACGTGATCCGGAATAAAATTATTGGCGATGCGGATATTGCTTTAGAAAGTTATAACACTCCATTAAATTGGGAGTGCATCATTAAATGTTTAACAACTCACTATGCAGATCAAAGAGATCTAGGAACTTTAGAATATCAACTTACTTCAATGATTCAGGGCACAAATTCTGTGCAAGAGTTTTATAAAAAAATCTACAGTCATTTATCCTTAATATTAAATAAAATATCATGTTTAGAAGAAAGTCAAGAGGCTATTCAGTTGCTAACAAGAAATTATAGGAATAAAGCACTAGACACTTTTGTGCGAGGTTTAAGAGGTGACTTACCCAGACTGTTAGGTATCAGGGAACCCAAAGACTTGAACGAAGCCTTACATTTGTGCATGAAACTTGACAATCAGCAATTTAGAGCTCAATATGCTAACAGCGCGACTAGAATTCAATCACATATTCCTTCACAAAAACATAATAACAATAGACAACACCAAAACTTTTACCCACAGCTTGCACATATCCCTCAACCTGCTATGAATTTTCATAGAATTGCATATCCCAATCAGTCAGGTTTTAATTCATATTACGATCAAAGAAACAAATATCAAATCTCATATAGACAGAATTCTTATACATGGAATACTAATCAGCAGCAACCACCTAACAGACCTTATGCACCAAAACCCCCAATCCCAATGGAAGTTGACACTTCCATGCAATCTAAAAGGGTCAACTATATGAACCGACCCACAATGGATAATAGATTTGCAGGAGTAAGACCCTTACCGCAATCAATGCAATCTAACCAACCAAGAAAACATCAACGAATAAATCACATTGGAATTGATCAATGTGACCCAAAACCCAATCCAAACGATCAAGAAATTGAGACCGACATTGACGCAAACACATCCGAACCTCAACATGAAAACGAGGAAATTGAAGACGTAACAGAATATCTGAAACAATTTGATATACCAGATGAATACGAGTGTACTGAATATTCAGACATTCATTTTTTAGACTAACAGATTCCACGTTACCATATTTTCAATGTAGGACCAGCGACGGCAAGATATTCAAGTTTTTAATTGACACAGGGTCAAATAAAAACTATATTCAATCCGAATTGGTTAAAAATCCGATACCTAACGAAACAAAATTTCAGGCAAACTCCGTTGGTGGGAAAATTACCATCACCCACCACACTTTAATTAACTTATTTGGAGTACGATCACAGAATTTGAAATTTTTTTGGCTACCTGTATTGAGATCATTTCACGGTATTCTTGGTAATGATAGCCTAAAAAAATTAAACGCAATTATTTATACCTCTAAGAACTATATGATAATTAATGATTCTATAAAAGTACATATAAAGCAACAGTTATCAGAATCTATTAATAGCTTGAACATAAGATCAGACCATTTGACAGACGGACAGACAGGGAAATTAATAAACATATGCGAAAAATATTCCTCATTATTTTCGGATCCGGACGAAAAACTGACGTACACGACAACGGTCAAAGCAGAGATACGGACAACAACGGATGACGCTATTTATACTCGCGGTTACCCATACCCCGTTTCAATAAAAGACGAAGTGGAAAAACAGATTAATGAGTTACTTGACAATGGGATAATAAGACCATCGAGATCCCCATACAATTCGCCCATCTTAACCCTTATCGGTCGTAAGTCACCTCTGACGTGACAACAGTACTTTTCTGCAACGGTCGTATGGCACGTGTGAAGTGACAAGGCGAATTATGTCGAAACATACTGTCTATTGATGAGATTTGTTTTTAAAATGCATTCATTTCTTCAATTTACCGTTACCATTTGAAAATACGTATTTACCGTTACCGTTTGAGCATAAGAATCTTTTCAGTTTGTCGTTATCAGCAATTCGTTTTTTTAATGTCTGAATTTATTTTTTGTCCATAAAATGAATAAAGAAAATATTATAAATATCAAAGAAATTTCTGAAAGTGATTTTAGCTCTAGTGATGAGTTTAGCAATAACGCTTCGTTATTTTCTAAGAAAAGAAGAGTTATAGTTCCTATACAATACTCAAGTGAAGAAGAAAATGATACAGAATCAGAAGTTGATAACTCAGATTGCTTCAAAAAATACCATACCTTACAACATCCAGTTGAAGCATCAAATACTTACATTCACTACCCATCGAACGTGGACGCTGGATTTTAAGAGGGGAAGAGTTAAGAAATAAAAAGTTTTTAATTTTTGTATTAAATATTTGCTGACGATATGTCTGCAGCTTTTCCTGTTTTGTTTCTATGTCATTGTACTTACCTGAACTATCATTAAAGCAAACTGCAAAATTACAGAGAATTCTGTTGTTACAATTTTAACGCAATCTTGCAGTTTGGCTTAATGATCATTAAAACACTAAGTTCCAAAGAATTGTATTTCGTTGCATTTTATTAATAAGAAATTTTGAATTATTAAATAAAGAAATTGACAACGACAAGGTCAGTCGTAGTCAAGTACTCGAACTAAGAAGTTTTTTATTAACAACATTAAACTTAACTTACACTATGTACCGTAAGTATGCACACTACACCCTCACCCTCAAGAGAAATCATCAAATTTCTGTAAAAAGAAAATCAACAGAAATTGGAGGATTTAAATAAGTGTGTTGTTTACTGTGCATACCCATAATATTACATTTTTTATTATTTAATTACTTGCCATTTGAGCAACTTTATAATTTTATATATACTTATTTATTTAAATATTTAAAGTTTTTATTTTGGTTTGTTTACAATACTTTGGTTTTTTGTTAATTAATTAGTTTTGTATAAAAATTTGTTTTGATTTATTTACAATATTTTGCTTATGAATTATATATCTTTAATAAGTTCTTATGGTATGTCTTAATATTATTTCCTATCTTAATCGATATGTTCACATCATCAATTGCTATTATCGTATAAGGACCTTTATACGGTGCTTCATTTTTTCTTCTATTTTAAATTCTAACTATTACTAATTCTCCTATCTCCAATTTTATACTATTTGCCTTATCCCTAGATTCTACTTATCTATTTTCCTTTACTTTCATAGTCAGTTTTCTTGCATAGTCTATTGAATATTTTAATCTAGCCTTCAGTTCGTTTGCATAATTTTCTAGATTGTATACCTTATGATGATTCATGCCTTCATCACCTGGTAAACTCGGTAATCTTCCAAATAGTAGTTCGAATGGAGAGTACTCAGTGTCCACATGAGGAGTTACATTGTATGCAAATGCATAATATGGAATCCATTGCTCCCAACTATCACCTTCTACAAAAGACAAAAAATATTTATTTAGAACCCTATGATTCCTTTCTACTGTGCCTAATGTCTCATGATGATAAGGAGTCGAAAACCGTTGTTCAATCTTTAATAATTCGCATATCTCCTTCATTAATACGTTTGTAAATTCTGTCCCTCTGTCAGATTTCAAAGTTTTGAATATTCCATACCTCAATATAAGATTTTCAGTCAATGCCTTAGCTACAGACTTTGCAGTTCATCGAAGGACGTAACGGTCCAACTGTATCGATTACAACCGTTTCAAAACTCTGTGTAGATCTATCCGTTACACCAAGTGGTTCTCTGGTGTGTCTTATCTGCTTGTTTCTCTGGCAGCGATCACACTTGGAAATATAATTTTGTACCATTCTGTACATGTTTTTCCATATGTACCGTTGTTTCAATTTCATTAGAGTCTTTCGAACTCCAAAATGACCTCCCTGGGGGGTGTTGTGAAATAACTCTATAAGTTCTAACTGTTTATTTTCGCTTAGTATATTTTGAGGTTTATTATATAACATTATTGTTACGTCATCTTCATTCGATTCATTATATCTGGCCTTAAACTCTTCTGCAGGAATTATTCTAAATATTGCATCATCTCTGGCGGTGGCAAATTTTTATATTTTTACTTTTCTTCAAATAAGATGAAAGCTTCTCCAATAGAGTACCTAAGCACTTTGGATTATCACTACATCTAATGCGCATTTCATTTCTATATTTATCATTCTCTGTTATATATCTATATATATCTTCTATTGGCCTGTTTTCTACTATAAACTTTAATTAACATGCATGCTTTATATCATTGATGGAAGTGCAATCCCACATATGGAGTTGATCAGACTCACTATGAGACTTGCTATTGATATTTTCATTCACTGATGACTTCTTTTTCATACCTCTCGTTACTACCAGCGTTTTCTTTATATTTTCATCATTTTCCAATGGTATCATATTCTTTAATATTGTTGAGTCCAATTGTATTCGTGATAATGCATCCGCATTTGTATTGTTGGATCCTTTCTTATATACGATATCGAAATCATAATCAGAAAGTTCCAAACGTATTCGTGTTAGTTTCGAACTAGGATTCTTATGGGCAAACAACGACACTAACGGTCGATGGTCAGTTACGACTGTGAATCTTCTACCATACAAATATGGTCTAAAAAATTTTATGCCCCAATAAATACCTAGTAGTTCCTTCTCAATTACGGGTTTATTTTTCTTGTGCTTGTTAAAGGATCAACTCGCGTATGATATGGTAAATCTTCACCTATTGGACCTTGAGACAAAACTGCACCCAGCGCAAAATCCGATGCGTCCGTTATTAATACAAACGGTCTATCAAAATCTGGATATTGCAAAACTGGAGGGCTTATTAAACTGTTCTTTAAAGGCTCAAATGCCAATTGGCATTTTTCAGTCCACTCAAATTTCGTGTTCTTTTTCAATAGGTCATTAAGACAGTTTGCAGTTTCTGCAAAATTTTTTATGAATCTGCGATAGTAGTTACAAAAAGTTACAAATCTTCTGACGTCGTCAGAATTTCTTGGAATAGGATATTTGGAAATTGCTTCATACTTGCTTGGGTCTGGCTCGATAACGTTTGCTGTGATCAAGTGCCCTAAGTAATCAACTTCAGGTCTTAAAAAACAACATTTACCCGCATTTAACTTAAGATTATACTTGGATAATCTAGTAAAAACGTTCATTAAATTTTCATTATGATGTTTCAAACTACATCCAAAAACAATTATATCGTCAACATATAGAAATGCCTCAGATTCTAATCCAGACAGTGCTATAGTTAGCATTCTTTGGAAACTATTCGAAGATATTTTTAAACCAAATGGTAATCTAGTGTACTGCTAATGACCATTAGGAGTTGAAAAGGCTGTAAAAGGTCTTGAGTTCTTATCAAATTCTATCTGATGGAATGAACTTGTCATATCCAATGTAGAAAAATATTTTGCCCTTTCTAACTTATCCAAAATGTCGTCAATTCGCGTTAATGGAAATTTATCATTAACTATCTTGTCATTAAGTTTTCTGAAATCTACTACTAACCTCCATTTGCTCAAATCACTCTGTCCGTTTTTAGGAACTAACAAGAGTGGAGCATTATAAGGACTTATGGATGGTTCTATGATTTTCTGCTCTAATAGTCCCTTCACTTGTCTATTTATCTCTTCCGTATGTGTTTGCGGCAAGCGATAATTCTTTATGTACACTGGACTAGTGTCGTTTAATTGTATAGTTTGATTATAAAAATTATTTGTTGTCAAATGTTCATTTTCCAAACGAAAAATGGATTGGTATTTCCTCAGAATTCCAATTAATTAATTTTTTGCCATATCGTCATCGACGTCTAAATTAAGCTCATTTAATAGCCTACTGAATCGCTCATCATTATATTTGTTATGAGTTGTCGTGTTGTTAGTTCTATAAATCTCATAATTCCGTAGCGGTACTGTTTCTATGCATAAATTCTTTATTATTGTGGTTTTGTCCAATATATTTAATAATCTAACGTGTTTATTCCCTTTCTTTGGTACTATGGCGTTTGCCAAGAACACGCCCTTCGCAATCTCACGACTGCATATTACACCATCTCCTTCAATGTTTAAATCGAATGGTACAATTACCTCACTTCTTGGTGGAATATTCACGAAACTTACACTGAATTTATTATCGTGTATTGGTAGTGCTATTTTGTCATTTCCGGTATTTCCCGTCAATATGAATTTGTCATAATCTATGTTGCAATTATATTTACAAAGGAAATCTCTTCCCAATATACCATCGGTATGAATTGGAAAATTATATTTGACCAGTTGTATTTTGTGATCAATTACCATTTCACCAAATTGTATTGTTAAGTTAGTGGAACCCAAAGATTTTATTTCCTCTTTCAAAATACCCGTTAGGTAACAATAATCATCTGCATCTTCTCTATGGTTATGTAATAAATCTTCTTTGCACAAAGAGACATCGGCTCCTGTGTCAATTAAAAATGTTAAAATGCTATCTGTACCCTGTACATTTAATTTTACATAATTTCTTAGATCAGACGAGATGCTAAATACTCGTTTGGTGTTTATTGGTTCTGTTCCGAAGATTCCTGGTACTCTAAAATCTCCGGATACTGGGTGTTTCCCTGTTCCTGTATATGACGTACATTATGGTTTCTATTATTATTAGAATTCCCATTATTAGAACAGGTATTATTTCCATTATTGTTCCTAAAATTTCCGTTATTCCGGTTATTACTCCTTTCACGATTATTACCCCAATTATTTTGATTATTGTTGTCACCATTGTTGTTATTCCGGTTATTGCTATTATTATTATTATTATTACTTTGGTTATTATTTCTTCCCGATCTGCACATTTTAGCAAGATGGTTCAACTTACCACAATTGTTGCAATTCTTACCATCCGCATAGCATCTATTGTCATGTCTACCACCACATATGTCGCCATTAGTATTCCGGTTTCGTCCGGATGCGTTTCCCGTTTGTGCAGTTTGAAACATAACCTGGCTTTGTCTTATGTCAGATGAAGCTTCCAAAGCTATTTCGATAGCTTCGTGAAGCGTCTTATTTCTACTTGCTTCAACCGTTCTGACTATTTATCTATTCTTTAGACCGTTTTTGAACGCATTAAACGCTATCATAGAATTCGTGTTGCTAATGGTTTCCCTACTAGTTTCACCAAGTGCGTTTACTTGAAGTTCGTTCAACTCCATTGTCAGTGTATCTATTTTGTCAGCGAATTTTCTTATCGCTTCTGACTGTACTACACTAGTCAGTTCATTTAGGATTGCATTTGGAGATTTCTTTATGGAATATGCCTTTTTGAGTGAACTCAGAAGAGTCTCGATGTTAGTTGGCACTGATATTTGTCGTACTCTGTTCTGAACCTTAGTCGTTAGCTTTGTCCTAAAGACAAAGTTGAAAAATGAGGTATGTTTTTCCTGGGAAATAGTCTCCTTTATTATTTCCAAATTAGCAATGAACGGCTCTAGCTCATCTCTTGCACCACTGAAAGATGGTAATAGTTTCGAGATAGATGCTAGTTCAGACGTGTTTAAAATACTATTGGCCATCGTGTCGGTTTTACTAGATTCTTCTTCTATACTATTACTACTTGTCTGTTGCGCTTTGTCTTCGTAAAATTGAAGAATATTCAAAGCTTCTCTTCTCAATGTAGTGAATTTTTCTAATTGCGTATTCTTTTCTACTTCTGTTAGTTTCAAACTATTCAATGTCGTACTTGCATTTACTTGCAATGCCTCAAGTTCCTCTTTTTTGGATTTTATCGTCTCTAATGAATAAGGTCTGCCTGATGATTTCCTTGCATTTGTTAATATAGTTTCTACCTGTTTATATATTTTATCCATTAGTCTTTAATTTCAATTCAAAAATTCTCCTTTAATAACAGTATCATCATAAAATTTTTATTCATTACTTTCAATCAAAATCTATTCATAGTTTCATTAATTTCTCAGCTTATTTTAATATTCTTTGATGGAGGTGAATTTTTCCATTACTTCCGAGATCTCTAATTTTTCTACTATAGAGTCGACCTTATCTTCTATTTGTAAATCATAAGCTTTTTCTAAGATGTATTCTTTTACATTATTTATTTGTTCTTAAGTTGTATTAACTAAACAATTTTTTATATATATAAACAATAATGCTATACTTGTTATTATAATTATTGTTATTGTTGTTATTAATAATGTAGCTTTTAACATATTTTTTTTTATTTTTTTTATTAATTTGTTTTACAAAATAAATTATGATTTTTCTCTTAGATTATTTATTTATGTTTATTTAATGTCTTTTGTTATTCTTTTTAGCTTTCTCAAGCTTTTTATATTCTCTTATTTCCTTTAATGTTATATCAAATTCTGTTTTTAATTCTATTAGTCTCTTTTTTAGATAATCCTTCTCCTTATCTACTTTTTCTGTCGCTATCCTTTCTTTTATAGAAGCTATACTGTCTTCTATTATTATTAGTTTTATTTTCCTTTCACCCTTATAATTCTTGCTTTTTGATCCAGTCTCTTGGACTGGGAAAATCGGGTAGACCGGTTCCTCTTGTTTCTTACACAAAGGTTTCGGTCCTAGTAGTATAATTTCTGGTTTCTCCTTGAGTTCACCAGTTTTCAATTTCTTCTTGGCTACTTCTATTTTCTTGAGAATACCGTTTAAATTTCTCTTATCCATTAAAGTAATATGTATAACAAAAAAAAAAATTTATTGTTTGTACAGTAGTATTTATGCAGAGCACTTAATACACTGTAATTTTGTAAAAAAAATTTTTTTTCTTTCTTTCTTCTGAAATATTTAATACTTGTTTAATACTTAAGTGCAGCTGTAGTATTACCAACGGCAGGATTCTTTGTTCGGGCTGGGCTGGATTATCTCAGTTTAGTAGGATTTCGTTAGCATCACAGGATTTCGGGAGCGTCAGATGATTTCGGTATCGTTGTTGTCTGGAAACATCACAGGATATCTGCAGCGTCACAGGTTTTCGTCAGCGTGGCAGGTTTTCAGCAGCGTGGCAGGATCGCCATCAAATGAAACTCGAATTGTTTCTGGTTTTGTTTATATTTTTATTTAATAGACAGCATAACTGTCTTGTTGTACACTTTGATTAACTCTAACTTATTTCTAATTTTACAACGACTTATATACTAAATATATTTGTACTATGACAAAGGGGAAACGTCAAAACAAAATTAACATTGACTCACTTCAAACATCCGCGTGCCAGATTTACTGCAGTCGCAATGTTTCAAAGTGTCATATGCATTTGTTGCATCTGAACTGTGTGAGGTCTAGTATCAACAGACACATTACTTGACAATGGTCAGTACTACAAACAATGTAATGTGAAACCTTTAGTACGTTTTTACTCATGGGTATTCATAATTGTTTTATGAATTTTATTTAGTTTTATTAGTTCTGACTAATTCAACTTAAGGTTGAAATACAAACTGTTGTTTTCCCTTTGTACACTATGTACAGTAAGTATGCACACTACAACGTTATCTCATTATTTCCCAGTATTCCGGTTAACTTAGCGGTGAACACAATTGAAAGCAAATGAGAAATGTTACAAAACACACATAGTAAGGTTTTGCATAAAAGATTTAATGGAATATTTTATGACCAGAAGAAGGGTTTGCCAATGGGATCTTTAATATCACCAATCATAGCAGATATAGTTATGGAGGAATTACTGAGCACAGTTTTAGGAAAAATGAACACAAAACCGAGAATGATGACAAAATATGTGAACGACCTATTTGGAATTTTTAAAATTGATAGAATTGAGGAAACATTAAGGAATTTAAATACATTTAATAAACAAATTCGATTTACACTGGAGAATGCAACTAATAACACACTACCCTACCTTGACGCATTAATAATAAGAGATAAAAAAAAGATCGTAATTGACTGGCACCAAAAACCTATGGCATCTGGGAGACTCATAAATTTCTATTCAAAACACCCTAGGAATATAATTATAAACACGGCAACAAATTTTATAAAATGAGTATTACATATTAGTAACTCAAAATTCCACAAAAAAATAAGAAGATAATTAGAAATATACTGAGTCAAAATAGTGACTAAAAATAATTACACATCAGCTCAAAATCGAGACCAAAAAAGATCAACAAAAATTTATAAATCAACAGAGTATATACTCGGACTATCAGAGAGATTAAAACGTCCGGACATTTATGATAAAGAAAAATATACTAGCGATGAAACCAATAAATATGACAAATAAACTTTTCACTAATACAAAATGTAAATTAGACAAAATGGATAAATTTAATTTAGTATATGAAATAAAATGCAATGGTGACGAAAACGACATATGCCAAAAAGTATATGTTGGTACAACAAAAGCTAAATTAAAGACAAACTATCATCGAACAAATCCGACTTAAAAACTGATAAGCAATCAAATCAAAGGAGTCGATTTTTGACTGGCATGGAAGTCGGACGTGTAGTGAGAAGTGATAATTATATTCATTGGTTCTATGCGTGTTTGTCAAAACACATATTTGTTACATTATTTTTTAATAGAGACAGAGACTCTTAAACAACAAATTAAAAACAATAGATTTAAAAAAAAATATGCCAGAGCTTAGTGCTCTAAATTCTTTAAGCAATGACATAAACAATTTAAATAAATCAGCAACAAAAAATAACAAATCAGACAATGAAAGAAAAAGAAAAAGTGAAGCAGTGAGTGTGACAATGGCAAAACAACAAAAAAATAACTATTTCGCTATTCTTGATAATGATCAAGAATGTGATAAAGAATATTTAGAAATATTTGAAAAGCATGTGCAAGAGCAAGATTTACCAACAACATCTAGTAGCTCCACAAATAATAATAATAATTCAAATATTAATATGCTAAATGAAAAAACAACAAACAATCTCAACAAAAATAAAAAAATCCCACCTCTTAACATTGTTGGTGTGGATCCCAATGAACTGATCAAGTTTATAAAAAAAGGGCTTAACATAACAGACTTTAAAATAAGAGAATTCTTTAACAAAAAAATATCTCTTTATATGACCTCAATTAACGATTACAACAGAGTGAAAGCATATTTACAAAAAACCAAAACAAATTTTGTTACCTTTACACCAAAACATTTAAAAACAAAAACATTTTTAATGAAAGGTCTCAGTGCAAATTTGCCTTGTAATGATATTTTAAATGATCTTCGTATTTTTGAGAATGATAACCTTAAATTTGTAAATGTAAGAGAATTTACAACCAAAAAATCAATAAATGAGAAACGTTCTCTGCCAATTTATTTAGTGCAAATAAGTAGTGAGAGTAAAGCTAACGAGCTTAATGGAATCAAGGGTTTGCAGCATCGTTGTATTCGCTGGGAACCTTTGAGAAAACCTGTAATCCCACAATGTAGAAATTGTCAGATCTTCTTTCATAGCGCATCTAATTGCTATTTGCCGAGAAGATGTGTCAAATGTAATGAAAGCCATGATATTGGCGCATGTCACCTGAATAACGTACCCAATGATGAGAGGGACAAACTTTTTTGTGTGCTTTGTGGCAAACATGGTCACCCAGCATCATATAAAGGATGTGAAAAATACAAAGAAATCCAACAGAGACTGCGTGAAAAAAAAAATATTTTAAAACGAAATAGAACCTCGAATGTAGCAACATTTAATACCAACCCTAATATGAGCTTTGCTGATGCTTTAAAAATAAACAATCTTCAAAACCAAAACAATATGAACCCAATACAAATGGCCCTAGAAGAATTCAAAAACTCAATGCAAAATCTTTCCAATCAAATAACTAACCTTCATAAGCAACTACAGATACAAGCATCTAGAATAGATTCAATATTTTCAATGTTGGAAAATTAAGGTATTATAATGGTTGAGAGTATTGTAAAAAGTCTTAATATTATTCATATTAACGTTAATTCACTTATTAGATTAAGTAGAAGATTTGAATTGTGTAATTTCATAAATAAATTTAGCCCAGATTTAGTACTTCTAAATGAAACAAAATTAAATTATCGACATAAATTAAGCTTTAAAGACTATCACTTTATACGTAAAGACAGAGTCAATTCAACTAGGGGAGGTGGAACGGGAGTATTAATCAAACAAGATATAAAATATCAACACTTCACCAATAATATTATAAATTCTTTTAAAATATTGGAAACTTGCATCTTAAAAATACCTTTGGTTGCAAATAAAACATTGTTTGTTATATCGGCTTATTACCCATCAGGTAATAATAACAATAACTTTAAAACAGAATTATTACAACTTTTCCAATCCCTAAATTTACAAAACACCAATAACTTTTATATATTGGCGGGAGATCTCAATTGTAAACATATTGATTGGGGAAATGATTTAAATAATGTTAAAGGTAATATGTTAAAAGATTGGCTTTACTGTAACGAAATCGAATTTAGGTGTTGTTTATATGCCTCAGTTTTACCATCGTACCCGCGTTGTGGTTCATACATAGACCTGTGTATAGCTGACTCTCGCTTGTTTCTATACAAGGAAAATAACACAATAAACTGCCTCAAAAACCTTGATTATGATAGCGATCATAATGCAATCCAAATGCTGATTTTACAAGATAAAAGTGATCACCCAATAACCCTTTTTAAAGAAAGGCCTGATTCTCAACTTAATTACAAACAAACGAATTGGAAAAAGTTTGCGAATAATATTATAAACGAGCTTAACACTAACGAAGCTATACCAAACCAGAGAAACCTCACCAATTCAGAAATAGATTTTTATCTTACTAAGTTAAATGGAATAATTAATCACTCTGTTGAAAAAACGGTTCCAAAATTTCAGGTCACTGATTCAATAAAAAAATATACTAATTCAGTTATAAAAAAATTACATTCGGAAAAAAGTAAAATTTTAACGTCTATTAAAAAACATAACAGATTAGAACATTTATTGTCCACAAACGAACTAAATTTACTGAAATGTAAAACTAAGTTGATCAGAAAGCTCATTAATGATAATTTTACCATAGCGGTCAATACGGTCGTGCGAGAGAAACTTAAAAATATTGACCGTAAGAACTCCTCTGATATATTTAGCGAAGCCAAAAAACAATTTAGAGCAATACAACCAGTCAGTATTAATAAGCTTCAAATCCCACAAAATGAGGAATTTCTAGTTAGAAGGGCAGGCTTAGTACCTGATGATTTGGAAATAAATGAACAAACAAATGACTTTATAATCAGAGATCAAACTCAAATACTGGACACTATTGGGGCTTATTTAGAGTCTATTCACGCTTATAAGGAGATCAATCCTGAAAATAACGTACATAGGATGGTCGATGCTTCCTTCAAAAACTTTTTGGAAACAAAAAGTGAATTTGAAAATAATCAATCATCTCTTATAATATTTACAGACTATAACAAGGCTAATGACATAAGAGAGTCTATCAATGAGACTTATTTCATAACAAAGGAGTCGTTGTTATACATTTTCAAGAACTTGAAAAACAAATGTTCGTCTGGATTAGACAATATACCAATTATTGTATTAAAACATATTCCAGATGTTATGGTCAGTGAATATTGCACTCTTTTTAATAACATGCTCAACAACTCATATTTTCCTCGGGCATGGAAAATAGCAAAAGTTGTAATTTTGCCCAAAAAAGATAAGGATATAAGTAACCCAAAAAATCTCCGTGCTATAAGTTTGCTTCCAAATATTAGTAAAATTTTCGAAGTCTGCATTAACAATAGTTTAGTAAGATTTTGTGAAAAAAATAATTTAAAAAGCGAGAGACAATTTGGATTTAAATACAAACATTCTACAATTCACGCAACACATTTGCTTGTTTCAAACATACATTGGAATTTGAATAAATCCTGTTGTACAGGTGCATGTCTAATAGACTTTGAAAAGGCGTTTGATAACATATGGATACCAGCCCTAATTTACAAATTATTGAATTATAAAATGCCAATATTCCTAATTATACTGATACACAATATGCTGGAAAACAAATCCTTTCTTGTCTGTAATAGAAAGCACATGAGTACTAAAAAATTTATAATAGTTAATGGTATCCAACAAGGTACAGTAAATTCTCCGATTCTATTTAATTTATTTTTGCATGACCTGTTAACAAAAGTAGAAAATATCATTGCGTTTGCAGATGATATTATAATCTATCACGCTGATAAAAAAATTGAAGACATTAATAAAGAATTACAAAAATACTTAAGAATCGTTGAAAAATACGCGTTAGATTGGAATATGAAAATTAATGTCGACAAATGCGAAACCATTCTATTCCGCCCTCCAGTAGGAAAATGTAATTACAATGTGAAAACTAAGTGGAAAGAGTTTAGTATAAAATCGTACAATAACATATGCATTCCTAGCAGACAAGTTGTTAAATACTTGGGAATTAACTTAGATAAGTTTTTATACTATAACTTTCACATAAATTCACAAATAAAAAAAGCAAGAAATGTTTTATACATGTACAAAAAGCTTTTCTTTTCTCAGTATATAAATAGTTCGGTTAAAGTTATGTTGTATCAATCTTTAATAAGGCCTATTTTAACATACGGATGCCAAATATGGTTTAACATTTCTCCATCATATATGGAAAAAGTTCGTGTTTTCGAAAGAAAATGTCTTAGAGCTTGCACATCGCTCTATAGGTCTCAAGAAAGTGGGTATGCTAAATACATTTCAAACAAAAAATTGTATAACGCTTCAAAAATAAACAGAATAGATAATTGTATTATACATCTTATTAGAAATCATATTTTTAAAAGCTTGGAATGCTATGACAACAACTTAATTATGGCACCATATTATAGCAACGAAGAATACATACTCAAGACCATGCAAACCGGCTATGTACCACCTGAGGCTTTTGTATACCTCGACAAGAAAGGATTTATCCAAAATGAGCTAGGCATACCTATATTTTATCATATATATAGAAGGGCCAATAATAAAGCTATTAATTGTAATCAAATCACAATCAATAATACCAGATTTGATACAAATATTTATGAGAATGATAGGAACATAAGGCCAAACATAAACAAAACTAAATTTTGGTGGTTAAGCTAAAAACTCCCGTTTTCATTTTTTTTACCCCTTGACATATTTTTTTAATAATACAAATATTGAAGTATCTTTTTCGCATTTTTTTATTACATGAAATTATATTATATTTTAATAAAAGTAAAAATAGATTATATTTATTTATGAAAAATAATAATAAAAACCATACATGAATGTACTTGAGAGCCCGTTTATGGGACTACGTATATAATAACAATTATAATTACTATTTGTTTATTTATAGTTTTTAGCTTATAATTCTTTTTTTTGCGTAAAATAAACAATAAAAAAAAAAAAAAAAAAAAAAAAAAAAAAAATCAAATCAAAAAACTGCCGTTGTAACCCACTGTGCAATAAGTGGACATCAACCAAATTTTAAAAAAAGTGAGAATATTACTTGAAGAAATGCATCAAAGAGATACTTGCAGGATATGCTGCATATAATAGATATTCTAGCTGAGAATAGAATTAACTATAAAACAGATACGGACAATTGCGCTCGTGTATATCGATACACAATCAACAAACATAGAAACGAAAAACAAACAGACAGTCAGTGATATAAGCTTAAGTAATAAACAACAGACGACACTGATTTATACAAACATTTAGGTAATTGTAATTTGTTTATGTTGTGAAAAATTGTTTTTATTATTTATTGTCTAAGTTTAAAATTCCCAGAAAATGACCAACAAAGTTGGTCGAAATATTAGATAATAAATTATTTAAAAAACAATCAAAAAAGTTTTTTGTAATTTATTAAATTTGAGGACCATAACATAGCCGAAGCAGAAATAAAAACAAAGTTTACGCAAAAACAACAATAACCAACAATTATTCTATTTTTCTTTCTCCACTATATACGCTGACGTTTTCGGCTCTTCAAGCGAATATATGTTATGAGTAATTAATCAAATGATATAATCAGCTGTAACTTTTATCTTACATTAAATACCTGAATACTATTTGTTGTTTTTGATATTTCCACAAAAAATATCATCTTTTTCTTTTCCTTTAGTACAATTCTTTTGTAATCGGCTCGGTTCTGTAAACCGAATCGTTTTTAAAAACGAGCGATTTTTAAAACCGAAGAAATTACTATTTGGTGTTCTGCAAATCACTCGTTTTGGCTTTATTCGAAATTAAGTTCGAACTTTTACTTAAACGCCAAAGTCAGCTGTTGATTGAAAAGGTAAACAAATTTATTATTTTAAGGCAAGAATTGAAAATGCCCGGAGCATTTGTATTAAGTTACAATTATAAATAATATAAATAAACTGTGATTACCATATTAAAATTTGCAGAAAGTTTGTGATTTGGTGAAAAATTTGTTTTTAAATTAGAATTATTAAAATTGAACTTTTATTGTTAATTTGTGTTTACAGAAGATACTTCGTATGTGCGTTTAAAACTTTTACCAAAAAAAGTGTTTTTAGTCATGCACCTAATTTTCATCATGAGTGGTTTTAAACTACCTTTTTATAATATAAAGTATATTAAATGTGTTTAATTTAACTATAATTAATAATAAATACTTTAAATTTTCAGTCATTTTTAAGAATAAAATTGCATTTGATTTACTTTCTACCAGGTTTGTTTACTCGATTTTGAAACGAATTCGGTTTAGAGAACTCGAAGAAAATGTGAATTCGTTTTAAAACGAGAAATTTACTCGGATTCGTTTTACAGAACAGGGCCGAATATTTCATCGAGTTTAATCGTGTATCGGAGTTTGTACATTTTGCTTTTAATTTGATATTCGTTAGTTGTACACAAAGCAAGTTTAAAAATTAATTTCTTACCCGGCTTGCGCCACTACGCCCCTTGCCAAAAACCAAAATTTCATGATATTTCGTAGTGCAAGAAACGACACTTTATTAAACCAATGATTGTATCCTTTCATCATTACCCCCAAAAATTTACTTCAAAATCGCTCAAAAAAATATCTAAACTATTTACTTAACCAAATTTTAGCGGTAAATCACAGAGAAAGTTTTAAACAAAATATCCGTTTTTAAATTTGAAGATAAATCGCTGAATGTCATGAAAGAATTATAAGAAAATTCTGGTTATATCGTCATGGCCAGAAGACACTAGAGCAAAAGGCGGTTGAGTAGCAGATCCGGAAAAAAAATTTAAAGCCATTATAAACAAATCAATTTACTAAAATAATCGTTCAATAATTCATAAAGTACTTTAAATACATTTTTTCAAACTACATACGTTTTATACCTAAGTTCAATTAAATTCATAAATAAAGTTATAGTCAACTTTTGAACTGAATTTACCTGATTTTTTGTGTCAAGAGAATTTGTTTGTTAAGCGAAAATCACTAAATTTTCCGCTAAAAGCTAAACTTTATTTTTTTGGTTGCAAAAACTCAATGAATCGCTAGATTTTATGAGAAAAACTTTAAAATACCACCACTGTCTTAAACATAACGTAATTTTCAGTCCAATAGCCCATTCAGGCTGCTACGAAATTAAGACATTTCGTCATTTCGGCCGAAATCAACTTAAAATTACGTAATTTTGCATACATTTCACCAATGCCCAAATTATCATTTTTTACTTATATTCAACGAAATTGACTTAAAATTACGATGATCAATGCTGTTTTTGTGTAAAATACTACTTTGTCTACAACCATGAACATATTTTCAAACATAAAAGTTCGTTTCGTTGAAAAAAAAATTTAATGTCAAACAGATTTTCTAATACTCGCATATTTTTCAATGGCAAAGTAAGCGTACAAATTATGTAAAAAATTTAGTACGAAAAATGTTTTTTCTAATAGAAATGATAAAAAACGTTCAGACTGGACTGATGCCTCCGAAGCATTCTTTTACAATTGTTGGGAGATAACATCGATACATTGCAAGGCAACCGTAATAACTCCCATATATTTAAAGCAATGTCCGCAAGAATGAAGGATTTTGGTCACGCTTTTACCTCAAAAGAAGTGAGTATCAATATATATAACTTGACCAGTAAATACAGGTATTTAAAAATTTATTTGATACGTTCTTTATCTTTAAAAATAAAATAAAATTTAGAATGGAAAAGAAAATAATTGGTCACTCGGGAGGTAGTCTTATAATATACGGAGGTCACTTTATAATAGGATTCACGCCATAATTAGTCAGCACAAATCTAACAAAGTTGAAGAGCTTATGGAAGATTATTTAGGTAAGTATTGTTAATTGACATACATATTTGTGTAAGATTGAAAAAATATTATAAATTAGTTTTTGTTGGAAGAATAGCTTAAATAACAAAATCAATTATTATTATTTTGTATCATATCATTTTTTTAACATCGATGCAAACTTAAGCATAGAAATGCTGGATGATTGCGATGCCGAAATTTGTTTTACTGGTGATAGCAATGAAAAAAGCTTTTGCAGCGAAGATGCTAAGAAACAGTTGCATCAACATCTCAGGAAGTTCTAACTACGAAAGAAGAAAATCGTAAAGGGAATGGAAGAGAGAGCAACTGGTACAGCTAGAAAGAAAAAATAATGAAATAATGAAAAAAAAAAAAAAATGATCGGATGAAATCGGAAATAAAATTAATCTTAAGATTGTTTTATCGATTTTTTTTTTATTAATTTTCAAAGACTGCACTTTTTTTGTATTTATGTTATTGATATGTATTTATGTATGTACGAGGGCTGCTCTTTATATTTCTGGCCTAATAGTGAAAATGCGAATATTTATAATCAAAAATGGTTTTATTGTTTTTCGAAGTATTCTCCAGCATGATTTATACACTTTTGCATGCGCTCAAAGCAGTTGTCGAAGCACTTTTTCCACTCCGATTGAGACACCTCTAAAACATGGTTTTTGAACACTTCAACAGCTTCTTCTGGCAACGAAAATCGTTGACCACGCATTTTTTTTGATGTGCGGAAACAAGAAGAAGCCATTAGGTGCCAAGTCAGGGCTGTACGGAGGATGACCCATTAATTCGACGTTTTGGTCGGTCAAAAACGCTCTGGTTTGAGCCGATGTGTGAGAGCTCGCATTATCATGGTGAACAATGATTCGTCTTCTCTTGTTGGTTTTTCGAATTTCTCCGATGACTTCAGGCAAACAAATTGTAGTGTACCACTCAGAAGTGACCATCCTACGTTGCTCAAGCGGAACAGTCGCCACATGACCAGTTTTGCTCGTCTGCGGTACAATCTAAATGTCTTTTCCTTAACGTCATTAATTTTATCTTTAGACAACCAAGCACAGTCTGAGATACCTACATTGGAACAGTCAGGAACACTAAGTATAGGAAGTCAAATAGCAACCAGTAATTTTTTACAACCTGCAATACAAACCCATGATTCCCTTCAACCAGTGACACAAGTCTATAACTCCTTGAGTACTGTTTATATCGAATCAACAAGTATGCTTCGATATGTAGACGATAATGTACCTAGTTTGGAAAGTGTTGTTAGAATAAATAGCCCTTCAGCAGATGATACAATGAAATTAGCCGCAATTTCAAGGAAAACTGCACCGCCACTGTTTTTGGAACAAGAACGCCGCATGGAAGAATTGTGTTGGTATTTTCTATACCCGGATGGCAAGAATGGATTTGGTGACGAAAGAGAAAATGAGGTTTCTCCTTTGGATTACTTTCAGAACAGAGTAATGAGTAGTGATAAAAGGTTCAATAAAAATTAATATTTGTTTTAAGCTCTATCCATTGTTGAATATTTTCGTGCCAAATCAAGCGTTTCCGTATCATGTAGGATGCGACAAGGTCCTGGAGAGCAAACACCTCAAGGGCTTCTAGATTATATGCACCTAACCATGCGCAATATTAGAGGATCAGCATCATATTGGCAGAAATGTTGCTCAGAGTTAATTGCAATGGTTAAAGCTTTAGGCCCTCCGACATGGTTTTTAACATTTTCTTGCAATGACCTAAATTGGGAAGACATGATAAAAGAATTGCTGATTGCCGATGGACGTGATATCAATGATGCCGAACATCTCACATTTCCGGAGTGCTTGGAACTTGTGCAAAGATACCCTGTAGTCGTAGCACGACAGTTTACAGTACGTGTTAATGCTCTCATGAAGTTCTTAAAACACAATAAAGATTGCTTGGGTGGTCCTATTGAGGACTATTGGTACCGAGTTGAGTTCCAAAACCATGGCAACCCACATCTACACATGTTACTGTGGTGCAATAATGTTCCGGAATTTTGTACTCCACAAGGAGTAGCTATAATTGATAAAGTGGTTTCGTGCTCACTACAACCTAATGACACTGTATTACGCAAATTAGTCGAAGATTTACAGATCCATGTTGCATACTGCAACATGCAAAAAAATCGCCAATCCGATAGTTGTCGCTTCGGTTTTCCAAAGCCACCTAATGCCAACACTGTTTGCGTAGACTCAGATGAAGTACTTTCTAAAAACGGACGATTCTGCTTATTGAAAAGGACTTCGGATGAAAGCATGGTAAATAATTATAACGCAATATTATTATTCATGTGGAAAGGAAATATTGACGTTCAGCCCTATGGTAGTATCACTGCAGTGGCGTACTACGTCGCAAAATATGCAAGTAAGTGCGAACCACATGACACAGGTGATTACGAGGGCTAAGAGACAAGGTGGTGATATATGGAAACAATTATTTTCAGTGTCAATGGCTATTTTAAATCAACGAGTGGTAAGCGCTCCAGAATGCGCATACAGATTATGCCATCTGCCGTTGAAAACGTCGTCACGAAAGTCCGTTTTTATAAATAGTTGCAGTCCGGAGAAACGCTTCAGACTATTGAGGTTTGACAGTGATGAAACCAGTATTTACAACAACGTTTTTGATCGTTATGTTTTGCGTCCAAACGATCTTGAGGATCTAAGCCTTGCTGAATTTGCCGTGCGTTTTGAAATAGCCTCTAACACGACCTGGTCGGAGGATGATGGTGATGCGGAACTAAGAGACGAAGATATAACAATAGCGAAATACATAAAATTGCTGGACAACTCAAAAATGCGTGTAAGAAACAAACCGACCGTATTACGTACGCGCTATTATACAATTAACAGTGACAAAGAAGCGTATTATTACAGTCTAATAGTTTGCCACATAGCATTTCGTGATGAAAGTGAATTACTGCTTCAAGACGAAACTGCGGAAGACTGTTTTATAAGACGCCAGAGAGATCTTCGCCCCCTTCAAGAAAACGTCAGCCCAGAATAATTTTCTTATGCTGAACAAATTATTCAACAGGCTCTAGCACAAGCAACCGCCCTCAATGCCGCACGCGACACCCATGTGCACAATGCTCCCATATTATGTGCTGGCGAACAGTTTGTAAATGATGATGACACGTACTGTGAAGAGGTAGGTAAACGATCTTTAATGACAGACGAACTGTTTCTGGAAAGCATTCGAGGACTTAATATACAGCAAAGGAATTTATTTCAGAAAGTTTCGACAGCAATAGAAAACGATTCACAAGGTTTAGAAAATCAGCTTTTACTATTCATAACAGGCGGTGCTGGAAGTGGTAAATCATTTCTCCTAAAGTTGATAGTTGAGCACATTAAGCGTTGTTATGCACCGACAGTAGATATACTGCAGAAGCCTATTTATGTGGAGGTCGGGTCATTAACTGGTGTAGCTGCTCGTCAGATATTTGGTAAAACTCTACAGAGTATTTTTTTGCTTCCGATTGAAAAAGGAAATACTATGAAATATAAAAAAATTACCGGAAAAAGGCTCGAGAATGACCGTCGTATATGGCGCTATATAAATTGGCTAATCATTGATGAAATTTCTATGGTCTCCTATGAGAACCTCAGAATAATTCATCTGAGACGTCAGGAATTCAAGAACAACGAAAAATTATTTGGTGGAGTCAATATTTTGCTCTTTGGTGACTTACTTCAGCTTCCTCCTGTGAAAGGGCATTGGTGTTTTATACAGCCATCGTGGTTTTCAGCCGAGGTTAATTTGTGGCATAGTTTTTCTTTCTGTGAACTGACAATGAATATGCGGCAGTGCAATGATACAGAATTTATCGATTTGTTAAACAGCTTACGGGTAGACGAATTGACGACAGCTCAGCTGAAGTTACTTTGCGAGCGGCGGAGCATACCTTTAAGTGGAGAATTTGGTGGAGCTGTCGTACGTATTTTTCCTACTGTCAGACAAGTCGAACACTACAATGAAAAAATGAGCGTTGAAAACGCAAAATTTTATCGGTCTTATCAAATCAATGCGGTAGATGAGTCTCGTGAAATAGCGACATATGGGAGGAAACCACCAAACAACGTAATTCCAAAAGACGTTAATAACTGCGGTGGTTTTCTGCCACCGATTAAAATTGGAGTTGAATCCCGCGTAATGTTGAGACGTAATAGTCGTGTGAGAAGTTTGGATGGTATTGTTTTGTCAGATCTGGATATCAGCAAATTATTAAATGCCCCACACGATTCCAAATCGTTGACAGAAATAACGAGACTCAGAAACTTGTGCTCTGACAATTTAGGTCATAAATAACATAGCATTTTTTATAAACGTTACCTTTAAAATAAGAAAATTTAAAAATTTAAAGTGAATTGGTAGTTCTTTGTTTTCATGATACCAATTCTGATTCAGAAAACACTACATTCTAGATGCATATGTCCGAATTTTAATGAAAAATCTTGTAATTTTTTTGTGTATGACTTTTATTCCAGAGAATATGCTTTTATTTCTAGCGGATTGTATCATGGAACTGTGTGACATCATGCTGCTGCTGAACGCCCATAAAAACTTTTATTTAAAAAAATATCTTTTCTTACAACTTTATGTGTGAAATAATCAATTAACTAATAATTTGAAATTTATTATACTACATAACCTATATGTACACCCTTTAATATTAAAATAACATTGTTTAAATGTTGCTAGTAACAAAAGATAAGGCATACATAAAATTTTTTTTTCTATTCCAATGGCATACTTGTTATAGTGAACATAGTAATTTACATTCTGTAGTAATATCAATTATCTGCCTGTAACGATTCGAAAAGGGACGCTTCATAAGTAAAATTATCTCACCTGTAAGAATACCCGTTAAGTTTTTTGCACTTGTTATTATGGGAATAGTAATAATCACTTTTTTAATATTTCAAGGCTTCAAAAGATAATGTCCTATAGATCAAATTTCATAAAATTCCACTTTAATCTTTATGCTCGTTGTGCTATGGACATAATATACATAGTACAGTATAAGTTCTGTCTAAATATCTAGTATCTCTATAATTATTTATAATATTATACCATATACAACAAAATTCAGCAGTTAAGTGGTTACCCTTTACTTTTTCCACTTTTTATTGCTGATACAGTAAAAAAATTTTATTTTGTCTATAACTGTTAAATAGATTGGCCATATATATTAAATAACAACCATTATGGCACCCTTTAATTTCTAATTTAAATTATTATACCTGATATAGTAATGGATATTCTGTGTAATTTTTAAGAGTTTTTCTGTACCGGTTTCCATGATAGGGCCATATACGTCAGTTATAGGGACACCCTATAATTTCTTATTTCAAGCTTACTACTTGTTAAAGCGAACACAGCAATAAAGGTACTGTGAAAATTTCAATCACAGCTGTTCAACAGTGTGTTCGTATACATCAAATAACAGAAGCTATTGTAACACCCTATAAATTATAATTTTAAAATTTTTACTTCTTAATATGCCAGACAAAGTAGGGGACATTCTGTTTAATTTTGAAGTGTTCGTGTATAACGGTTCAAACGTTATAGGCCATATACTTGGTGCTATAGTGGACTTAACAATACAGGTTCATTGCAATTTACAATTTTTAAAACTTGTTGCTACAACGGCCAAACTAATCGACATTCTGTCCAATTTGCAAGCATTTGCATATAACGGTTCCAAAGATAGGCCCATATAAGTAAATCTACATCAATTATGGGACATCCTTTACTTTATAAATTCAAGTTATAAACTCGTTGATATAGCGGGCTTAGCAATAAGTTAAGTTTCAGCCTTCT
Source organism: Gymnosoma rotundatum (assembly GCA_916610165.2). Lineage (NCBI taxonomy): Eukaryota > Metazoa > Arthropoda > Insecta > Diptera > Tachinidae > Gymnosoma > Gymnosoma rotundatum. The sequence goes on from OU744337.1 coordinate 55,457,408, forward strand.
ATCTATAGCGGTTCCAAAGTTTTGTCACATACACAAGATTACATTAACTATTGGAACACTCTTTAACTTCCAAATCCATATTTTATAATTGTTGTTATAGCAGACTTAGCAATACAGGTTTGTTGTAAATTTCAGTCGTCTGTATACAACTGTTTAAAAGTATGGCCATATACTAAAATAAATGAACTATTGATGCACCCTTTAATTTATAATTTTAAATATTATCAGCTGTTACTACAACGGCCATAGCAATCGACATTGCGTCAAATTTACAAGCGTTTGTCTATAACGGTTCAAAAGATAGGCCTATATAACTAATCTACAATAATTATGGGGCACCCTTTAATTTCTAAATTCAAATTATAAACTCGTTGATATAGCGGACTTAGAAATACAAGTCCCTCTTAAGTTTCAGCATTCTGTCTATAACGGTTCAAAAGTACGGCCACATACTTGAAATTACATCAACTATTGGAACACCCTTTAACTTCCAAAACCATATTTTATACTTGTTGTTATAGCGGACTTAGCAATACAGGTTCGTTGTAAATTTCAAGCGTGTCTACAACTGTTCAAGAGTATGGCCATATAAATGAAATTTAATGAACTATTGGCGCACCCTTTAATTTATAATTTGTAATATTAATACTTGTTACCATAACGGCCATAGCAATGGACATTCTGTCCAAATTGCAAGCGTTTATCTATAACAGTTCAAAAGATAGGCCCATATAAGTAAATTTACATCAATTATGGGACACCCTTTAATTTCTAAATTCAAATTACAAACTCGTTATATAGCGGACTTAGCCATACAGGTTCCTTTTAGGTTTCAGCGTTCTGTCTATAACGGTTCAAAAGTACGGCCACATACTTGAAATTACATCAACTATTGGAACACCCTTTAACTTTAAAAACCATATTTTATACTTGTTGTTATAGCGGACTTAGCAATACAGGTTCGTTGTAAATTTCAAGCGTGTCTTCAACTGTTCAAGAGTATGGCCATATAAATCAAATTTATTGAACTATTGGCGCACCCTTTAATTTATAATTTGTAATATTTAATACTTGTTACCATAACGGCCGTAGCAATGGACATTCTGTCCAATTTCCAAGCGGTTATCTATAACAGTTCAAAAGATAGTCCCATATAAGTAAATTCACATCAATTATGGGGGCACCCTTTAATTTTTAGATTTATTTTTGTATAAGTTTTTGTTATTGGGAACCATAGTTATATGCAGTCATTTTAAATTTTACAGAATCGCACTTCACAGTTCATAATACACGTAAAAAATATGTCTGTTGTATGGGGACACCCTTTAATTTTTAAGATTATGAGCTGTTTTTAAAACGGGACCAATCTGTAAGCATGAGCTATCATATTACCAAAAATTTTCAAAATCGGATAAGAAATGGCTGAGTTCTGGAGGCACAAATATTAAAAAAAAGCAACATTCAGCCGAATTGTATAACCTCCTTCTTTTTTTGAAGTCGGTTAAAAAATAAAATGGTTTAACCATTGTGGAGGAGCAGTGCAGAAGTCGAATGTTGCTAAAGCGGTGGAAAATAGAGTAAAGCTGCTGAAGAGCAAATTTCAATCGCGGCTTCTGGCATACCGTTTTCCTAAAGGTGACAATAATTTAAATGTTGAAAGCTACTTAGAGGAAGGACATAAGCTCTTATTAAAGCTGCTTAACAACAGCCTAACGGATCAAGTTGTTATTAAATTCAACATTGAATTAGAGGCTAGATATAAGTTACCAGCAAATCCTCTAAAACCAGAAACATTTATGTACCACATAACTGAAATGATGCGTTTGTCCAGAGCAGATGATGTGGACACTGCGTTAAAAACACACATTGAAACGATAAAAGCAAAAATGTCTGAGTTTCAGGAGAGAGACTCAGGATGGACGATCATCCGTTTAAACTGGCTGGACCTTAATATTAACAAAGCGTCGCCGATTTCTGGTTCTCAACATATTTCAACACCGACAAAGCTGGACAAAGGACATTTATTGCTTCAAGTGGAGTGTAGTGGCAGCCTTTTATAACAGAACTAACAAAAACTTCGATCGCCCATCAACATACGAAATAAATGATATATCTAGTCCAATCATAAGCCTGGAATGTGGAAGAATACTTAATTTCAATGGAATGAAGTTTCGGATCGATATTAAGGATATTAATATATTTGAAAAAAATAATAGCGATATTAGCATTAATGTGTTTGGTTATGATAAAAAAACGGAAACAACAATTGGACCATACTATATAACCAGCACAGAAAACCGCTTCCACATAAATTTAATGCTTTTGGAAAGTGATTGCGGCGAGATATATCATTATATATATTAATAAAAAATATATCAAGGTAATTTTTTTATAAACTATTTTAATGAATTACAATTATTAATATTCTAAATTTCTTTCTAGACTATTATCAATTTAACTATCCCGACATCGCGGACATATGCTTATATGTAACGCATGCCTGTTTAACACCTATTTGCCGGATAGAATGGCGATACACAAAGCGAAAGAGTGCGGTAGGTGCGTTTCAAAGATGCCGCAAGGGGCAAAGGCTTTTTTGAACTACAAAAATTTTGATAGGCAGTGTATGCCGATTTTGAATGTGTGCTGGAGGATATAGCTGTAAGTAATAATGTAAATAATTCCAATTTTGTTAAGAAGCATATACCGTGCGCATATGCCTTTAATATTAGTTGTAGTTTTAATCAAAATTTAAATAGGTTTAAAATATTTGTAGATAGTGATAGGGATGTAAATGTAGGCAAACACTTTGTAAGTAGTTTAATTAGGGAATGTAAAGACATTTATAAAAATTATTTCGAAAAAATTTTTCCTATGCAATCTCTAACTCCCCTAGAAAGTGAAAATTTCAATAGTGCCATATATTGTCACATATGCGGTAAAACTAGAGGTAATGAACCAACTGTAAGGGATCACTGCCATATGTCTGGAAAATATAGAGGAGCGGCACATAATATATGTAATTTAAATTACAAAATACCTAAATTTATACCGATATTTTTTCACAATTTTTTATCTTACGATTGCCACTTGTTTGTGAAAGATTTATTAAATTTTAAAGGTGAAACAAACGTTATTCCTTTAAACAAAGAGCAGTACATTTCGCTATCCCATAAAATCCGTATATATACTGATGAAGAAATTGAGATTTTAGTAGATAAATGGCGTAAAGAGAAAATTTCTAGAAAAATTTCGTACGCTGTTATAGCAAAAGAACTCGATGAATTTCGAAAAGAAAAAGAACAGCAGAAAATCGAGCTAAGATTTTTAGATTCGTATAGATTCATGGCATCAAGCTTAGATGTTTTAGCTTCTAATTTATCTGACGATGACTTGATGTCCGTTCGAAGAAGTTTTTCAAATTCTGAAGAGTTTATTCTCATGAGGTGAAAGGGTGTTTTTCCTTATAAGTATGTTAACACATTCGAAAAACTCAATGAAAACAAACTTCCATCAGCTGACTTGTTTTATAGCAAATTGAATGACAAAAACTGCTCGGAAGAAGATTATGTGCATGCTCACAAGGTATGGCAGAAATTCAATTGCGGTTCTTTACGGGATTACATGAAGGTGTATTTAAAGACTGATGTTCTCTTGCTAACGGATATTTTTGAAAATTTTCGAAGAGTTTGCAAGAGAATATATAATCTTGACCCATGTCACTACTACACAATCCCAGGTCTTTCATGGGACGCTATGCTAAAATATACAAAAATTGAATTAGAATTACTAACTGATCTTGAAATGTATAATTTTATTAAACGTGGAATTCGAGGCGGCCTCACACAGTGTAGTAAGAGATATAGTAAATCAAATCATAAGTACTTAAGTAACTATGATAAGACAAAGCCTTCTGAATATATTTTATATCTAGATGCGAATAACCTCTATGGTTGGGCAATGTCTGAATATCTTCCACATGGTGGTTTTACTTGGACAAATGATTTCATTCATCCAAGGGATATTTCGCCTAATTCGGAAGTAGGTTATATATATGAGTTTGATTTATCTTACCCTGTTGAGTGTCATGATCGCCACAATGACTTACCGTTTTGTGCTGAAAACAAGGTTATTGGTGGAAGTAAGCATGAAAAATTAGTAGCCGATCTTTCAAATAAGCAGAGATATGTAATACATTATAAAACATTAGAACAATGTTTAAATAATGGATTGGTTTTAGAAAAAGTTTATAGAATTCTCCAATTCAATCAGAAACCGTGGTTAAAAACGTATATTGATTTAAGTACAGAATACAGAAAAAAATCTAAAAATATCTTTGAAAAAGATTTTTACAAGCGTTTAAATAATGCAGTGTACGGAAAACCCATGGAAAATGTAGATAAAGGGAAAGATTTGCGATTGCTAAGTGAATGGGGTCGCAATAACTGCAATCATATAGGAATAGGAGAATTGATTTCAAAACCAGCATATCACAATTCACTGAAACAATGTGGGATGTGCAAATGAATAAAACCACAACTTATTACTCCAAACCAATCTATTTAGGTTTTTGTGTTCTGGAGTTATCAAAATGGAAAATGTATGTTTTTCACTACGGATACATGAAACCTAAATATGAGGATAAAATAAGTTTGAATTATATGGATACAGACTCATTCATATATTCTATTCAAACAGATGATTTTTATAGTGATATAAAAAATGATTTGAAAGATCGGTTTGATACTTCATCATACCCTGAAAATAATCCGTTTGGTTTTCCTCTTTTAAATAAGAAAGTATTAGGTATGATGAAGGATGAAACGGAGGGTAAATTTATTACAGAGTTTGTTGGTTTAGCTCCTAAAGTTTACGCATTTACAGTTGAAAATGAAAAAAGATGTAAAAAAGGGAGTTAAAAAGTGTATAGTAGACAATTATAATATAGATATTTATAAAAATGTTTTATTTTCTAAAGAAACAGTTATGGCGTGTATGTATACATTTACATCAAAATTACATAATATGTTAACTAATGAAATTAATAAAGTAGCTTTAAGTTTTAATGATACTAAGCGTAAAATTATGAATAATCATATAAATACATATGCTTGGCACCATTACCAATTAGATAGTGGTAATGGTGAAGATGAATTGAATATGTTAATTAAGGAAATTGAAGACATAACAAAGCAATAACAAATTGTATAAATTATTAAAATATTTATAAAACTAAATAATAAGAAAAATTAAATTAGATAATATGTATATATGTATATAGTTATTTAAAAAATAAAAATGCCATTGTTTTAAGTTATAATGAAAATTTTATTATGTGTTTATTTTTATTGGAAAGAAAAAAGAAAGAAAAAAGTAAGTAATATAAATTCATGACTAATAAAAAATTAAATAACTTTCTGGACAATTCCAGTTAAAGGAGTGTACTTCATCAAGCGATCGTAGAGAATTAAACAATAAGCCTTTGTGTTTGTAGGAATCGGGATGGCAGTCTCAAACTCAATCTTCACATCAATAGGCCCGCTCTTAATCATTTCATTTTGATAGCTTATATCAATAACGACAATTGGATTTTTCTTAAACTTTTCACAGGAAAGAAGTGGTTGTGCAGGCTTCATATTGTAATTTTGTTGAAATTTCGCATACATATCATATAAAATAGCATAACGATTCTCTGCAATCTTTAAATTTAAATCATCGTACGGATAAGAATCTGAATTTAAATGTACTTTTATATTTTTTAAATCAGAGTGTAGATATTTCTTATTGTTTTCTAACACGAATAATAGAAATCTAGGCCTCTTCCGGTTAATTGATAGCTTAACATTCCAAATATGGTTTCTTCCGCCAGAGAATGTAGGATTAAAATAACAGTCCCAACTCCGAAATGCTATGGGTAAAGAGATACCATCCTTAATAATCTTCATTATTTGCAGTTTTTTAGAGTCCGAGACTTGTACGTGTGGAAGTCTCCACGTAATATTCGTAATCAATAAAGTAAGATTTTCATTATCATTTGTTGAGTAATAAACGTTCTCATCATTTGAACTCCGTAAAAGAATGAGTTCATGTTTGCTATTTAATATTATTTTATTGAAATCCTCGGCAAATCCCAAAAATAGTTTTATGGGTATATAAAAATTAAATATTTGCATCGCTAAGTCTCCAGAAACACTCCATCCAGCATTTCTCATCATATTGCTTTCAAATTCATTAAGAGAAACCTAGTTTTTAATTATGCTAGACATTCCCAAGTATCGTGTACGATCAATTTCAACACCATTAATTTCATAACGTATTTCATCAAATAAGTACGCAACACAATTATTTCTTAGTCTGGTATTTGGAGAGTTCTCCCCGTTAGAGTTTTTTTATATTTCCCTCTACATACAAGTAGCTTTCACTAGGAAGAACATACAAGTCTTGATTTTGCAGAGTAATTCGTAAATGATTGAATATATGGTACGTAAATATGATAATCCTTTTTTATTATATTCTCATCCGAAGTAGGAGTTTCCATAACATTTAGTATATCAGACATTTTTCTTTACTTTCAAATTAAGTAATCTTAGAAACCTTTTATTTTCTTCTGTTAATATAGGTCTTTTAGCTTAAACAGTTTCTAGTGGAATGTTTTCGCTAACTTTTATTTCCGCCGTTTTATTGTAAATAATCATATTTCCCTTGGTCTCAAATGTAATCTAATTGTTATTTCTTCTCCTCTAAAGTTTATTAAGCCATCCTCTTGGTCAACAATCCAAACTTTGAGATATGTTATTTCTTTTACATTCACTGGTAAATAGATTAGATTATTCGGGATAACGTCTAATTTATAACCTGGAGGAACATCCACTGCAAACTCATGAAGTATGTGTGCTGGAAAATTATTCATATATGCTCCTCGTATTATATTACATTTAACTTGCACAGCATTAACTTTTAAAATATTTACTGGCTGATTCGACAAATATTTTATACCAGGCTTTAAAACACCACTACTAAAACCAAGTAATCTACCAACAGATCTTTTTCGATCAAAGAAAATTGTATCATGTGAGGAGTTATTTCAATTTGTAGAGTGTTATTATTGGCTTCAACCACAATTGATTTTTTATCATTTTTTTCTTTATATTCTGCGATTATATAATCAGCTCTGTCTTGCAACTCATAAGAACCTATAGGAATTTCAATTATTTGATCTCCAATATGGAAAAGATTATTATCATAGTCTATGTTGGGAATCGAATTATGTGAATGAAAATCAATTAGAGAACATTTATAATCTGCCGCTAACTCTATTGGCGGAAAGAAATTTGCCGTTAAAATTGAAGAATTCCCGCTCAGTGCTAATGTTATTGACATAACGAATGATTGAATGTAAATAAATAAAAAACGCTATTTACAGTTTGTTTTTATTTAATATATGTATTTATTTTAACTTATTACTAGTTTTACAATATTTCATTTTTACTTATCCAAGAATTATGCTGACTTGGAAATCCCAACCATTTTACATATGCTTTATCACCCTTAGTTTTTAATACTTTTTTAACTAAGTATGTATTAGGAAAACGAGTGCGTAGTAACTCCTCCTTGTAAAATCCACCTTTTATTTCATTTCCTTCATAGTCTTCGAGTATGAATGTGACTGGGTAAGTATTTTGTACCGATCGTATTTTAAATATTTCTGTTGTCCAATTTGGTGTATACCCCTTTTCAAAGACGTGCTTATATTTACTAATACGTACATAGTCTCCAACCCTAAACCGTGAAGCTTTAAACAGTTTTAAATGATTGTAAACAGTATTCAGTAAATGTTTTTCGTGTTCATGAGTTACAAGAATAGGAGCCATTTTGATCGTTCCGTGTATTTTTTTTATTATATTGATTAATCAAACTTTGCTAATCCATCTATAAGATCCATTGTTACTAAACTCTTTCCACATCATTTCTTTCAATGTCCTATTGAAGCGTTCAACAATTGAAGCTTTCATAACACTATATGTAGAGTAATGATTTATTGAATGTTTTCTCATTAATGCTCCAAACTCCTTATTAACAAATTCTTTGCCATCATCTGTCTGTAAATTCCTAGGTATACGCCCCATACGAAATATTTTGTGAAATGCCTAACAAACTTCTGCTGCAGTTTTTGACTTGAGTGATTTGGCCCAAGCATATTTTGAAAATGTATCAATGACTGTTAGCATATATTTAAATCCATTGTTTTTAGATGAATAATTCCCCATTTCTACCAAATCAGCTTGCCAGAGATCGTCTATTCCCTTCATTATAACTCGACGTCGTAAGAACTTTTTCCGCGCTCGTGAATGTAGTTCATTAACTATTTCTCTCTTATCAGTATTCATGTCTGTATAGATTACATGAGCGTTGTGCTACTCTTAAATATTAAATATACTTGCTTATATTATGATAATTTAATTGGAGGTGGTGGTTCCAGCTTTTGTTTTTTTTACAACATCCACTTTAATAGAGTTGTTATTAATCCACTTGAAAATATAATCCTCAATCTTATTAAATCTCTCTTCGATACTGCTTATAAAGTCTTTATTTGCACTATATATCTGATCATTCACAGCTTTTTCAATGATTTTAACATCATTATCAATATCCTTTGTTAACGAATCTTGTAACAATTTTATGTTATTTTTAATTATATTTAAGTGGGAATCATACTCCTCTTTAAGTTTTTCCGTTTCATTATTATTGGAAATGTATTGTTCAATTTTATTAATTCTTTCTTCGAACTTGTTTATAAAGTTTGTGTTTGAATATTTCAATGCTTCGCTTATATAATTTTGTGTACGTTTGATTTCTAAACTCATATAAGTTTTATTAACAGCATCAAATTCGTTCAACGGTGAGGCTATATTTATAATTCTTCTATTCTCTACGTTTATATTGCTCCCATCGAGGGTAAAACTAAATTTTTTTAAAAGATTTTTAGTTTTCAAGTCACTACTTTGCTTTTTGAAGTAATGGCCAAATTTATCAACAGTCATTCTTATTATTACTACAACTACTCAATCATGTTTGATTCCTTTAGTTCCTCAATTATTGATATTATCTCATTGGAATGGGTTTTGTTACCAGCTTGTTGTGATGCCACCAACAGCTTTAACCGTTCTACTATTTCATTAGGATCATCCCAGTACATATAGTTTGGTTTATTAAGGTTTACTTTAATTAAACCTTCACCAATGTGAGTAGTAGCAAATAGCTTATTAATTATTTCCTTATATTTATAACCTCTATTTCCTTTTAGTTGATTATTAGGATCAAAGTTCCTTTTGTGTGCACTTGTATCCATCAAAATTCGTTTATATATATCTAATTCTGATGAGTCATAGTGCTCTGGCCTTTTATGAAAGAGTAATGAGTATAGACCAGGAGTTAACGCCCAAGATTTATTTCCTATCATTATTTTTTCATCACTTATCTTTAGATCCGAATTTCCAAATTTCCAGTCACCATTTTGATTTTTGTAAGGTCCAAATATTGTATCAAGCTTTTTGTTTTTATATAGGTCTGTTAAATCAAATTGCCAATCATCAGATTTTGAATAAAAGGATTCATTATCTAAGTCAACATCTTCTACTTCTTCTTTTACGCCACTTGATTTTGAGGACCAATCCAAATATTCTTTTTTCTTCGGGGTGCTAGTCATAATACCGTTATCACTGTTCTTAGTTATATTATTATGTTTAAACGTAGTTTTTAGACTTGTAACCTCGTTTGGTTTAAATGTTCTTTCGCTAGATAACTTGACTAATGTTTTTAACGGTTCTGTTAGAGGTTTAAATGAAGTTTCTAACTTGTTCATTGTTTCTGTTTCTCCGCGCTTAACAGCTTCAAATTTCTGTTTTAAACAGCTTCTTTGAATAGCTAAACAGCTTCTTTGAACAGATAAACAGCTTCTTTAAACAGGTAAACAGCTTCTTTGAACAGCTAAACAGCTTCTTTAAACAGCTAAACAGCTTCTTTAAACAGATAAACAGCTTCTTTAAACAGCTAAGCAGCTCCTTTAAACAGGTAAACAGGTTCTTCAAACAGCTAAACAGATTATATTAATACTAAAATAGCTCTTAATGTGTGGTAAACAAATAGCATCAACATAAATTCTTATACGTCTGAAGCAGTTTAATTATTATGACTAAGCTTGAATGAATATATCGAAATCTTTTTTATAACGTCCATTACTTATTTCATCGTCTTTGCTTATTACAAGAAATCCATATTTATCCCTCCAACATTCTCTACATATGTTTTGAATATATATATATATATATATATATATATATATATATATATATATATGTGGGATGGCTGTTTATTATAGCGAATAAAACAGATTTATTTCTATTCTATTCTATTCTGGTAGAAATAGGGATGTACCCTACATATATATATATATATATATATATATATATATATGTTTAAGGTTTAGTTCATCTTGCTTAAACATTATAATTAAATTTGCATTATCACGTACTAAATGTTTTGGAATATGTGTATATGTTTGACATAAATAAAAAGCATCGATATCTTTATGTCTCCCCATGCAAAAATATGATCTGATATTGTTTTGCTTTTCACATGCAACATCATCAAATATCATTACAGAATTTGCTTTAGCATCATTAGGTGATAAAACGTCTTCGTTTTCTGAAAATGTATATATACCCATACCCTTTACCGAGGATATTAGCTTTCGCAGATACTGATATTTGGGTTGATGTAAAGATTTAGAATAAAGGTAAATATTTCTGAATTTCAATCCATTAGGGCTTTCAATCAAACTAAGCATAACGTTAGTTTTTCCGCAATTGGACGGTCCCACTATTAATGCTCTTATAGAGTTTGGTAAAAGGCAACTATGTTTAGTTACATTATTTTTTTCACTGAAATCTAAATTTCTTACTAAAATATTTGAATGTTGTTTAGTCAAACGCATCTTTACAAATGAAAAGTTAAAGCAAGTGAACATCTTTTTCTTTATATTAATTACTACTTACGTACATATTTTCAAAAACTATATGTTATAAATGAAGGTGTACACAAAGAAAAGTGTTATTGGTAAACAGGTAGTTAGTGGAGAAGGACTACTAAATAAGCTAATTAATTCGCTACCACTTGAGGTTCACCTACCTGGTTATCAATTTTGTGGACCTGGAACGAAACTAGATAAACGTATTCAAAGGGGAGATAAAGGAATCAATCCCTTGGATGCTGCTTGTAAAATTCATGATATTGCTTATTCACAGAACTCTGATATTAATAAACGACATCAAGCTGATAGAGAACTAGCCGATAAAGCTTGGAAGAGAGTCAAAGCTAAAGATAGTACACTTGGAGAAAAACTAAATGCATACCTTGTTACTAACGCAATGAAGTCTAAAGTTAAATTTGGTTTAGGTGTTAAAATGAATAATCTTAAAATAACTTGCAAACGGAACCTTTTTCGCAATGCAATTCAATCAGCAACTTTGGTCTTAAGAAAAGAAAAACCAAGAAATATTAAAAAGGCAATAAAAACTGCAAAAAAAATTATTGATGAATCATTTCTTGGCAAAAAATCAGAAGTGAAAATTCCAAGAGTTATTACCGTTCCTAAAATTGGGGGTGTTCTACCGCTTGTACCTATACTTACAGCACTTGGAGGACTGGGTGCCTTAGCTTCTGGTGGCTCGTCGATTGCTAAGGCTATTACTACAGCTAGCAATGATAAGCAGCAGTTCGAGGAGAATAAGCGTCATAATAGAACATTAGAGGCAATAGCAATGGGAAAAGGTCTCTATCTCAAACCTTATAAGAAGGGATATGGAATATTTTATAATAAAACGAAAACATCAAAAAACTAATACAGCAGCTACCCAATAGACCGCTTACTGATGTGGATTTGAAAAGGTTTGGAAAAAAGTATATTCCTTGTTTTAGGGGAGTTTATATGAGAGATACACTCCCTAAAACTCCACGCCAAACTGAATGCGGAATAATTAATTTAGACTCTCATAGAGGAAATGGCATACATTGGGTAGCCTACTATAAAGATAACGATTATGTGGAATATTTCGACAGTTATGGAAATCTTCAACTACCTCTAGAAGTATTGAGATATTAAGGATATAATATAAAATACAACTATAAAAGATATCAGAAAAGTAATTCTTTTAACTGTGGTCACTTATGTTTGCAGTTTCTAGTTAATTTTAAAGTAAAGAAATAAAATAAATGAAATAAAAACTCATACAACTTGTTTATACAATTTTAGTTTTATTTGTTTTCCATCCTTAAATATAATCCATGAATTTTTACATCGGTTATTATTTTTCTCTCCATTTTTTTCCCATCTCATAACAGAGGCGCATTAGATCTAGGATTTGAGTCTTTTTCAGCTTCGAGCACGTTGGTATGTAATCGTTACAATAAAAATGTAATATTTGCTTCCTTAGAATACCATTCCAGCAAAGTATTGATGTTAAAAATACTCCTATCCTAATTATCGATTTCCATATTTGAAGGTTAATTTTTATGTGAAATTTTTCTTGTCGGATTATTAAATACCAAACACCCCTTTTATGTTTGAAGGTATACTCAGTAGTTTCCTCGCTTGTATTTTCAATCAAGTTTACTGAATATAAAAGTTCTCGCTGAGAAAGTGTGATGCTAATGTAGTCCTTGTAACTCATTAGGTGTAGCTATTCTTCTTGTCCAAATCCAATAAAATGCTTGTTTTTATAATGGAACCATATCATCGGCTTAAATCCATGGAGGGTTGAAAATCCGCAGGAAACTTCTAATTTTAAATTGAGAAAGTACTCCATCTCAAACACAACGTCGTATATTTTAGGTTGACGCTCCTTACACTGCAAAGCATTTTTTATTATGCTATTCATTCTCTTTGAAGGTTAGTTGTTAACTGTTGATTTTTTCATTTCAAAGATCGCCTTTTAAAGAAGATTTCTAATACTTATTTAATACTACTACTACTACTACTACTACTACTACTACTACTACTACTACTACTAATAATAATAATAATACATGTAAAAGTTGTTAAACTAAATTATAATAATTCTATGTAAATATAGAATAAAATAATAAATATATATTTTATTTTTTATTTTGAAAAAAAAATATATTTTGGATACGTTGTTTTAGTGATTATAAAGTTCCGGAGTAAAAACTTATCTCTATTACTCTTCTTTTTGATTTATGGAAGTTGATGACAATAGGTTGAATAATTTTTTATACTTCTCGATAATTTTCAACACTTTTAGTTTTCTCTTATGAAAGAAATAACATCCACACATACCAACAACATCTCCGTTTGAAGTATAGTGTGCGCAAGCTACATTATAAATACTACAATCTCTATATTTATTTTTAAACGCTTGTATTTCTTCTAAATGTTCTTCGAAAATTTCATTTCCAAATTTCTGTAGAAAGTCTTCAATAGTATTCATCTTTCTAGGTTAAAATTTTATTTAATACTGAGTAAATAGATTAATTATAGACAACTCTTATAGCCTGAATTCAATTAATTGTAAATGAAAAACAAAACAGTTTTTTTCTTTTTGTTATAATAATGATTGCTTTATTTAAAAAATTTTCATTTAAATGTATTGAAAGGATAATAGTCTCTCATTGGAGGAAGTGGTTTTAACTCTAACCTGCAGAGTGAGCTATCCCTATTATCACTCGGAGGACATTTTGTAATCATATAAGCGCCTGTAGATAAGAGTTCAACATCTTTGTCGCTCAACGAATTAAACCTCTTACGAAGGTAAAATATACTCGTTCCCAACTCTAGAACAACAGATTCTCCATATTTTGTTGTTATTCGCTCTGCTCCAGTTATATGATAGTCTTCTAAATCTATCATATCCCTGATACTAAGTCTCTGTCTTGCATTTAACTTATTAAAAGATGTAATTAATTCCGTGTTGATGTTCATCGTTGTATAATTTATAATAAACTGTCAAACTTTATTGAATTTTTACCGAATTTATATAAAAATTAATTATAATGAAATCAATAAATAAATAACAACTAAAACAACAACGTGATAACTTTGCACCCCAAAAAAGAAATAATTATTATATAGCCCAAAGTTTGTTTAATAAAAATAAAAAAAAAATTAAAATAAAATAAAAGACTAAATATTTTTATAATATAAAATATCCCTAGTGTGACCATCCTCACTAAACCGCCATTTCTTTATATTTAGCAATAATAATCGCCGTCATAGTGGTAAAGAAACTCGACTTTGGAGTCTTTATACACCTACCCTTTTTAATGTTTACAATTTTTTCATTTACTTATATAAATGATATTGAATATTACACTAAACATGGCTAATAACATACAATATTTTAAATATAGAGTAGTGAATAAAAAACATTTTTTATTTCCCAATATTACAATTTACACTTTTTAATTATTCAAACCACGATCATTTCAAACAAACCTAAAACGTAAATTGACCTCAAACAAACACACACACACACACACATACGATCATTACCTTTACTCAGTATCTATCTCTCTAGTGTTTTATTAAAAAATTCAATACAGCCAAATTCCTATTATATGTCTACATTCTTACAACATATCGCTTCTGCTTAATGAAAACAAAAAATCAAAGTTCAAGAACCTTAACACCTGCATTTATCTTACGTTTGTGCCGTTACGTGTTTGTTTTTTTCCTATGAAAAATGTTTTTACATTTTTCAACATAACTGTGTCTCAACACACCTGCTGTGTTTGGCTTCTCTATTCCTTCCATATACTTGTGATCACATTGTCACACTTATTAATATACCAAACCACGTCATCTAGCACTTCACATTTAAGCAATTAGTTTGAAGAATTTATTACCCTTTGAAAAGAAAATACAATCCTTTGTTTTTAGTTTTTTTAATTTTTAAAAAACAAAATGTTTCTTATACCTTTTTTTCTTTCATATCGCTTCTGCTTATTAAAAACCAAATTCAAAATTCAATAACCTTAACACCTGCATTCATCTTACATTTCCAACCCTCATCATTCTTCAATGGCCTACGTGATTAAACTTTTTAAACACCTTTATTCATTTTTCAATACAAATTTTCTACTCCAAATATTATTCTTATTAAACAGAAATCAACACATTTTTCTTTTTTCTTACTAAATCCCTATACACAAGATCAGTATACACCACAATACTATTATATCCACGCACAAACAAAAATAATACATTTGAAAACAACAAAACCTTTATTAATTATTCACTAAAGATTTTCTACTCCCCAATATTACTATTTACACTTTTTAATTATTCAAACCACGATCATTTCAATACAACCTAAAACAGAAGTTAACATATTTTCCTTTCATCACCAAAACCCTATACACAATATCAGTACATACCATCATACTATTCTATCCACTTACACAAGATCAATGCACACCTGCATTTTTAATTATTCAAATCACGATCATTTCAATAAAACCTTAAACAGAAATTAACATACTTTCTTTTTCTCACCAAATCCCTATACACAAGATCAATGCACACCTGCATTTCACAACTACACTCATGTGACCCTTGTCATTATTAATGGTCTACGTACTTGACATAAATGACTTCCTTATGTTAATGAGACACGTGCTAGACCCTTTTTTACTCTCCCCCTAATTTATTACCCATTAATAATGACATTAATTGCTATTGCATGACATTAATGGCTTCTGCATGAATGATTTATGGCTTTTGCATGATTTCCATACATTTTATACACTTTTTGGCCGGAAGTGAGTTAGAACTCGCAGTTCCTATATACTTCGAAAAATGATTTATTAGCACAAAACTGCTACAAAAGTCGTAAAACCAGTAATATATAATGGCCTATAATGGATGAGGTTAGTTCTAACATAGATACAATTTCAGCTAAAGGTAAATATTGTAAAAAAAAAACTAAGAAAAAGGCAGAAAAGAATAATAATAACAAATTGAATTAAAATGAAAAAAGGCCACAGAGTTTTTTTTATAAAGAAAAAGTAAAACGCTTGACACAAAAAGAAAGAAATGTAAAATAATTTTAAAATAAATTTTTAAAATAAAGTATGATAAATCCATTTTCGGTTGCTAATTCATTTTATTGAATTGTTAAGAGAAAAAATATATTCTGCAAAATATTTTTGCACCTGTATTTTCACATTCTTTTTTTTAGCAAATGTTTTGAATTAAATTTGAGTCTTCTTGAAAAATATGCCTTTAATTTTTGAAATTAAATGACATTTTTACAAAATCTCACTTGGAATATTTCAAATTAGCAAACAACTTTTAACGTTTTAGCACCACATTTTGTGCTTTACTTTTGATATTTCATTAATAAAAAACACTGTTTTTTTTAATTGCAAATGTTTTAAACTACTCATTTTTTGAAAAAGTATAAAGTTTATTTAAAAAAATATTCTCTGTTTAACATTTTTAAACACTGATTTATTTTAAAAAGCAAATGTTTTGTTAATTTGAAATTTGAGTAAAAATGTATTTTTTGTTTAAAATTTTTGTGTCGGATTTCTTATGCATTTATTTATTTTTTTTCTTGCTGTTGTTTTGTTAATTATTCACAGCATTTTTGCATACGCAACACTCTTTTTTGTGTCACTGGCCTGACGATAACACTTTTATGTAATAATTTAAATTCTATAAACAAAGAATTAATATTTTCAAAAGTGCTACTCTCAGCATTAAATGTGAGCATTGGAGCATGTATATATATATATATATATATATATATATACAATTATAACATACTTTTGTTTGTTTGGTTTTTTGTGTTTCACCGAACAAACATATAGTTTAAACTATTCTTAAAATAAATAATTTATAAATAAATATGTATATATATATGTATACACATATATATATATATATATATATATATATATATATATATGTGTTTATATGTATACACATATATAGGTGTATAAAGATATATATTGGAAAAAGCCTGATTCAGAGGTTTGGATTATTGCTTTCACAATCCAATATATGTAAGCAAGCTAAATAGGCATTAAAATGCTTGCTTGGTACCAAAAAAAAAAAATAAATAAAAAAATATATATGCATAAAAAAAAAGATTCATAAATACTTACAACAACAAAATACAAAATATTTATGAGTTTTTTATGTTGTTTTAGAAGTAGCAAAAAAAAAAATATTTGTAAGAGTAGCAAACAAAGGAAGAATAATATTTTTTAAGTTTAAATTATAGCATTAAAATACCAAAACCCTTATATATTATTGTAAATAATTTAATATCAGTAGAATTTTTTGTAAACAATTTTAAACTAAGACGTTTTGGGATTTTAGTATTTTTTAGTTTTAAAATTTTAAAAATAAACTGGGATTACGTGTGGTGTTATCCAACACAATAAGCGAAACCTTTACGTGTCAACTAATATCATGGACTCATCTTGTCCAGCCCCCAACGAAGTAGCAACACAAATGAACAAAAAATACGGAAACATGGCACTAGAAAATTTTTTTAACTTAGAGGGCTTTATTGTTTCTAAAGTGGATGAAAAACGTTCAAAAATCTCAATTATGATTTCCCTCACTTTATTTAATTAAATTTATCATTAGCAGATACTGAACCTTATCCGAAGAGCACCTTATGATCTAAAACGAAGTGTTTTTGTTGTGGTCACGATCTACGATTTTTTTCCTGAAGTATGGTGAAAACAAGTGTGATTAAGCTTCGTTTAACCACTGCAAAATGCAGTAGAGGCAACACAACCGCCACCTTAATGACAACACCTCCGAATACGCAGATGAAATATGAATATGAAGCAAGTTTATGCATAAGAAAGCAGCCGGTGGAAAAATTTCGTTTCGATACAAGTCCGATATGCATGGTACACATGGTTCTTTGAATGGCATTGACTATAAAAGAAATGCTAAAACTTTTCCCGAAGTTGAATTGGTTGGCTTTATTCAGCATGCAGCCTATTTCAGAGCAACATTGATTGTCCACATTCGCATGAGTTGGTTGTACGAAAAGATGATGATAAATGTGATCCACATAATTTGAAGGTGTCACAAGATGTTGGCTATTTTGCAGAATTTAAAAACATCGGTATTACACACACAGCTAAAAAGGAATTATTGAAAAAGAAGCGACAACGTTTAGGACTTACTTTCTAACAATTAAAGAGGATCAAGAGTTGATAGAACAGACAGAAAAAGAAGCTAAGGAGATAAATTTAATTCTAGTACGGCTATGCTTTGAAGCTTTCCGAGTTGAGAAAAGCAAATCATATAAAACTACAGTCTCAACAATTTATACAAATCCAGTTAGTTTTCCGGAAAGAAGGTGACATAACACAAAACAACGCACCTAAAATAAGCAGAAAAAGATGCATCCTTCATATACGAACGTTAGCTCTCCATCTCCATCTGCAGCAACATCAACACCACACGCAGGGACGCAGTTTCCGATAAGGGGGGAGGGATGTTGAAAGGCACCCTCGCACAGTGGTCAATTTCGCGAGATAGCGGTCAAAACTCTATAACTTTTGACCGGATTGGTATTTTTTTACGCAATTTGTTTTGTTCAATAGGAGGGACTTTAAGCTTCAATTTACGTATTCAAACGTAAAAATCGACCGATAGGAACGTAAGTAATGTGGAGTTAAAAATACATTTTAATTTTTTGTTGAGTTTCCATGTAAAAGTTGAATATTTTTACATTTTAAATAGGTATTTTTTTATAATTTCTTATTTTCCTCAATCGTATTTTACAAGCAATACTTATTTATTATTCCTAAACTTAATTTTGGTCAGAAAATGCCAACATTTGGCCCCTGACATTTATTTAGTCTCAATATTCACAGGGGCCAAAGGTAGGTTTTTTTTGGAAGAAAGCTAATTCTTTTGAGGATTAAACTGAAAATAACACTGAAATTCCCAACAATATCAATACCATTTGGATATATTATATACAGAACACAACATCGATACAATTTTTAGTAAACTTTTACTATTGATTTAAAGTGCACATATATTTTATTTAAATGTATTAATAAAAATTTATACTAAAATTAGAAACAAATTATAATCTTTAAACTAGTATTAATTAAACAATATTAGTAAAAATTTCTTCCAAATAGCTTTGATTTTCATTTTGGAGTAGTTGTTTAGCTTCTTTATCTAACTCTAATGAGGTTGATTTCCATTTTTGTCGAATACTGGACATATACGGGTCTGATGTGCACAACAAAATATTAATAAGATCTTCATTAGTACAATATCTGGAAATTTTTCTTGTATTGTGCTCGCGAAAGAATCTGTAGTCTTTGTTCCTTTTTTCTTGCGCTTCTTCTGAGAGATCTCCAATTGGAAGCATATTGTGCTGAATTATTTGTTCCCCATGGAACAAAATTTTGTGAACTGTGGTTGGCATATGTCTCCAAGAATATTTTTGGTTATAAAGGGTTGCTGTCTCATTAGCATACTGACCAAATTTTTTTGCATCTATCTTTTTGCTACATGCTATAACTTCTATTATGATTTGGAATCGTCGTATTAAATCATAATCTACTCCAGTTATAGAAGCTGCAGTTTCTGGATCGGAAAAAAATCTCCTTGCTGTGTTTCCATCATTACAATTTCCTTCTCCTTGCTTTGGCTGGTCAATTATAAGGCCTATCTCACGGTATTTTTCGTGAATATCTTTTTTTTTTTTGCTTTCTTTTTTCCAAATTTTCTTTGTTGTTTCTCACTGTTTCGCCTAACGGGCCAAATTCCAAATCGTATCCCAATTTAAGAATATGCTCCATAAAACGAATTATAGCATGAAGAGGTGATATTCCAAATTCATATGCTTCATTAAAACTATCGTCTTGTGTTGGTGGTTGGCTCAATTGACTTGATGTTTTTTGGCATATGGTGCAGCTTGACGAAGACTTTGTTTCGGTTAAAGCTTGTGCAACTTTTCTATCGATCATTGTAAGTGACATTTTAAAGTTAACTTCGATGCATTGATCATTAAATTCAAATATCACGGGTTTAAGTTCTTTAATTTCATCGCTTATTTTGCCAACTTCTTCAGTTATGACATCTATAGTTTCTTTTTTGTAAGCAAACTTTATTGGTCTACAAAATTTTGTTGACGATGGAATTTCATTCTTCCATACATCTATCTCTGCAGCTCTACTAGTTGACGGCTCTGAACCAATAAATGTTTTTGTTAAACGTAATGGAACGAAAGAAATCATGAATAAATTGGCATCTGATGAATTTTCCGCATTACATTGTTTGTATTGTTTCTGGCCAGAGGACCCATCACATCCCCATTTAGAAATTAAAGTCATGCTGCAATTTTTAAACTTCTTTAAACAGTCAGCATCAAATGTCTTTAGTAATCGTTCTGCAGTGTGTTCAAGAAGATCCTGCAATTTTATTTCTGCTGAACTTGAAGTTACACTAATAGCAGTTGGTGAAGGTAAGCAATCTTTTTTGGCAGAAACTATATCTCGATATGATGGAAAAATTCCACAATTTTTTTCATTGGTTCGCTTCCGCAATTCTGTATATTGGTTTTTAGTCATTTTCAAATCCAAAAATAGTGCAAATGCTTCTTCTGGAGTAAATTTATTTTCTTCAGTTGGTGTCGGCATACTTTTTAAAATCCTTTTTGTGCGTCTGGGGCTTGCTTCCACTATTTTTTTAATGATAGCTATTTTACTCTTTTTAGTTTTCTATGGTTGAATTTGATGCAGAAATGAATCCTTTATGATGCTACAATAAACTTCTTCATTGATATGTTTAAGCTTGCGTCTTCGTGATCTTTCACTACAATTATCAATTGGCTTTGCTGGTCGACCACCTTTTCCAGTTTCCGTGGTAGTTACTGATGGCTTTTTAAAAATAAGTTTATTTCTTCGCCATTCTTGGTTGCGTGAGTAAAACAATTTCTTGTTTCTGGAACATTGATTGTACCGTTTTCTTAAAGTATTTAAAAAGTTTTTTATTTTTAAATTATGAATTTTAATTTCTTGTTTGTCGCATATTTTGAAGAATGGATTATTCATTATATGTAAAATAATGTCGTTTTCATCTTTCCGTTCAAAATATATATCAGATAGAACACTATAACTGAATTTAGCCATTGTTGAAACAATAATGAAGAAAAAAAATGAATGCATGGATTAATATACTGTTGCTCGAAGTTTCAACATGATCTTTTTTTCCTCTTTGAAACATAATATAACAGGTACTTGGTTTTACCAGTTATTTCCATTGTTTTTAAATTTATTTGCAAGTTTCAGGTATTTAAGTTATGTAATATTAGATGGCAAATAAAATCATTTTTTACCTTTTCCAAATGAATTGCCAGATACCACATAATTTGAGAGTTAACAGGTACTGGTAATAATATAACAGGTACTTCGTTTTACCAGTTATTTCCATTGGTTTTGAATTTATTTGCAATTTTCAGGTATTTATTTCAAAAAATATGACGTTCATTTGTACCGAATATCTTACCTTGGGTCAGAAAAATTGCTGTACCTCAAAAAGTGCAGTCCCGATGCATGGACATGTATATATAGGAACGTAGGGGAGAGTTAGGACTACAAAATAGTAAATTTTTGTTTTGACTCAGATTGACTCACAGGAGTTGTGCTCTATGAAGTAGGAAATTTCCGAGAATTTTGACCTTTTTAAAAAAAATATTTAAATTGTTCTGAAAACAGTAGAGCTTCAATTTTTTTAACAGTAATAGAAAATAAGTTAAGTTACAATTTACAACATTTATTTCGTCCAAAAATCTTGAAAAACAAAAAAGTTATGATCATTTAAACTTTAAAAATTAACTAAAAATATCATAAATTTACTAAATTCTGAAAAAGCCCATTTTGGACCACCCTGTTCTCAGTGAAATAGTTGAAATAGAGTTCTAATTTTTTGGCTCCCGAGGTTTACTACTGTCTACTTTCATATGAGTCTAATAACTTTAAAATCGGAGAACAAAAACCAAAAGTAGTTTTGGCCGCTATCTCAAAATATTGACCACAGTGCCTCGTATTTTTAAACTCTAGTTTTAAGTTAATCAAAATTAATAAATGTGTACTAATGTAATATAAATCTTTTTTGCAGTCAGCACTTTATTTAGTTAAACTTTGTTTATAAGTAAATCAAAATTAATGTACTATTGAAATATGACTCTTTGGCAAGTCAGCAATTTAATTATTTAAATTATTTATTTTTAAGAAATGCTGTTTCTGTTTAATCAGCATTCTTAGCGTTAAGAATTTAGTATAAATAGTGATGAATAATTATTAAAACAGTGAGTTGTAAACTACAAGTAAGAACAAACACTTATAACCTGAAATTCCTACGGGACCCTGCAGGTTATAAATAAATAAAATTAATAAAGATAATAGCCTGAAATTCCTACGATACCCTGCTAAATAAAAATTATAAAATAAAGAAATCAAAGTGTTTTTCTTGCTTACAAAACAACTCCAACAGTTCTCATCATTTCGATTTCCTTTCTTAACCGACTTCAAAAAAAGAAGGAGGTTATACAAGTCGGCTGAATGTTGCTTTTTTTTTAATATTTGTGCCTCCAGAACTCAGTCATTTCTGATCCGATTTTGAAAATTTTTGGTAATATGATAGCTTATGCTTACAGATTGGTCCCGGTTTTAAAACAGCTCATAATCTTAAAAATTAAAGGGTGTCCCCATACATCATACATATTTTTTACGTGTATTATGAACTGTAAAGTGCGATTCTGTAAAATTTAAAATGACTGCGTATAACTTTGGCTCCCAATAACAAAAACTTATACAAAAATAAATCTAAAAATTAAAGGGTGCCCCCATAATTGATGTAAATTTACTTATATGGGCCTATCTTTTGAACTGTTATAGATAAACGCTTGCAAATTGGACAGAATGTCCATTTCTATGGCCGTTATGGTAACAAGTATTAATATTACAAATTATAAATTAAAGGGTGCGCCAATAGTTCATTAAATTTTATTTATATGGCCATACTCTTGAACAGTTGTAGACACGCCTGAAATTTACAACGAACCTGTATTGCAAAGCCCGCTATAACAACAAGTATAAAATTTGGATTTGGAAGTTAAAGGGTGTTGCAATAGTTAATGTAATTTTGTGTATGTGACCAAACTTTTAAACCGTTATAGACAGAACGCTGAAACCTAAAAGGAACCTGTGTGGCTAAATCCGCTATATCAACGAGTTTGTAATTTGAATTTAGAAATTAAAGGGTGTCCCACAATTGATGTAAATTTACTTATATGGGCCTATCTTTTGAACTGTTATAGATAAACGCTTGCAAATTGGACAGAATGTCCATTGCTATGGCCGTTATGGTAACAAGTATTAATATTACAAATTATAAATTAAAGGGTGCGCCAATAGTTCACAAAATTTCAATTATATGGCCATACTCTTGAACAGTTGTAGACACGCTTGAAATTTACAACGAACCTGTATTGCTAAGTCCGCTATAACAACAAGTATAAAATATGGATTTGGAAGTTAAAGGGTGTTCCAATAGTTGATGATATTTCAAGTATGTGGCCGTACTTTTGAACCGTTATAGACAGAATGCTGAAACTTAAGAGGGACTTGTATTTCTAAGTCCGCATATCAACGAGTTTATAATATGAATTTAGAAATTAAAGGGTGCCCCATAATTATTGTAGATTGAGTTATATAGGCCTATCTTTTGAACCGTTATAGACAAACGCTTGTAAATTTGACTCAATGTCGATTGCTATGGCCGTTGTAGTAACAGCTGATAATATTTAAAATTATAAATTAAAGGGTGCATCAATAGTTCATTTATTTTAAACAGTTGTATACAGACGACTGAAATTTACAACAAACCTGTATTGCTAAGTCTGCTATAACAACAAGTATAAAATATGGATTTGGAAGTTAAAGAGTGTTCCAATAGTTAATGTAATTTTGTGTATGTGACAAAACTTTGGAACCGCTATAGATAGAAGGCTGAAACTAAACTTATTGCTAAGCCCGCTATATCAACGAGTTTATAACTTGAATTTATAAAGTAAAGGATGTCCCATAATTGATGTAGATTTACTTATATGGGCCTATCTTTGGAACCGTTATATGCAAATGCTTGCAAATTGGACAGAATGTCGATTAGTTTGCCCGTTGTAGCAACAAGTTTTAAAAATTGTAAATTGCAACGAACCTGTATTGTTAAGTCCACTATAGCACCAAGTATAAAATTAAGATTTGGAAGTTAAAGGGTGTTCCCATATTTGAAGTACATTGAGTTATATGGCCTATAACGTTTGAACCGTTATACACGAACACTTCAAAATTAAACAGAATGTCCCCTACTTTGTCTGGCATATTAAGAAGTAAAAATTTTAAAATTATAATTTATAGGGTCTTACAATAGCTTCTGTTATTTGATGTATATGAACAAACTGTTGAACAGCTGTGATTGAAATTTGCACAGCACGTTTATTGCTGTGTCCGCTTTAAAAAGTAAAAGCTTGAAATAAGAAATTATAGGATGTCCCTATAACTGACGTATATGGCCCTATCATTGAAACCGGTACAGGAAAACTCTTAAAAATTAGACAGAATATCCCTTACTATATCAGGTATAATAATTTAAATTAGAAATTAAAGGGTGCCGTAATGGTTGTTATTTAATATATATGGCCAATCTTTTTAACAGTTATAGACAAAAAAAAATTTTTTACTGTGTCAGCAATATAAAGTGGAAAAAGTAAAGGGTAACCACTTAACTGCTGAATTTTGTTGTATATGGTATAATATTATAAATAATTATAGAGATACTAGATATTTAGACAGAACTTATACTGTACTATGTATATTATGTCCATAGCACAACGAGCATAAAGATTAAAGTGGAATTTTATGAAATTTGATCTATAGGACATTATCTTTTGAAGCCTTGAAATATTAAAAAAGTGATTATTACTATTCCCATAATAACAAGTGCAAAAAACTTAACGGGTATTCTTACAGGTGAGATAATTTTACTTATGAAGCGTCCCTTTTCGAATCGTTACAGGCAGATAATTGATATTACTACAGAATGTAAATTACTATGTTCACTATAACAAGTATGCCATTGGAATAGAAAAAAAAATTTTATGTATGCCTTATCTTTTGTTACTAGCAACATTTAAACAATGTTATTTTAATATTAAAGGGTGTACATATAGGTTATGTAGTATAATAAATTTCAAATTATTAGTTAATTGATTATTTCACACATAAAGTTGTAAGAAAAGATATTTTTTTAAATAAAAGTTTTTATGGGCGTTCAGCAGCAGCATGATGTCACACAGTTCCATGATACAATCCGCTAGAAATAAAAGCATATTCTCTGGAATAAAAGTCATACACAAAAAAATTACAAGATTTTTCATTAAAATTCGGACATATGCATCTAGAATGTAGTGTTTTCTGAATCAGAATTGGTATCATGAAAACAAAGAACTACCAATTCACTTTAAATTTTTAAATTTTCTTATTTTAAAGGTAACGTTTATAAAAAATGCTATGTTATTTATGACCTAAATTGTCAGAGCACAAGTTTCTGAGTCTCGTTATTTCTGTCAACGATTTGGAATCGTGTGGGGCATTTAATAATTTGCTGATATCCAGATCTGACAAAACAATACCATCCAAACTTCTCACACGACTATTACGTCTCAACATTACGCGGGATTCAACTCCAATTTTAATCGGTGGCAGAAAACCACCGCAGTTATTAACGTCTTTTGGAATTACGTTGTTTGGTGGTTTCCTCCCATATGTCGCTATTTCACGAGACTCATCTACCGCATTGATTTGATAAGACCGATAAAATTTTGCGTTTTCAACGCTCATTTTTTCATTGTAGTGTTCGACTTGTCTGACAGTAGGAAAAATACGTACGACAGCTCCACCAGCAAATTCTCCACTTAAAGGTATGCTCCGCCGCTCGCAAAGTAACTTCAGCTGAGCTGTCGTCAATTCGTCTACCCGTAAGCTGTTTAACAAATCGATAAATTCTGTATCATTGCACTGCCGCATATTCATTGTCAGTTCACAGAAAGAAAAACTATGCCACAAATTAACCTCGGCTGAAAACCACGATGGCTGTATAAAACACCAATGCCCTTTCACAGGAGGAAGCTGAAATAAGTCACCAAAGAGCAAAATATTGACTCCACCAAATAATTTTTCGTTGTTCTTGAATTCCTGACGTCTCAGATGAATTATTCTGAGGTTCTCATAGGAGACCATAGAAATTTCATCAATGATTAGCCAATTTATATAGCGCCATATACGACGGTCATTCTCGAGCCTTTTTCCGGTAATTTTTTTATATTTCATAGTATTTCCTTTTTCAATCGGAAGCAAAAAAATACTCTGTAGAGTTTTACCAAATATCTGACGAGCAGCTACACCAGTTAATGACCCGACCTCCACATAAATAGGCTTCTGCAGTATATCTACTGTCGGTGCATAACAACGCTTAATGTGCTCAACTATCAACTTTAGGAGAAATGATTTACCACTTCCAGCACCGCCTGTTATGAATAGTAAAAGCTGATTTTCTAAACCTTGTGAATCGTTTTCTATTGCTGTCGAAACTTTCTGAAATAAATTCCTTTGCTGTATATTAAGTCCTCGAATGCTTTCCAGAAACAGTTCGTCTGTCATTAAAGATCGTTTACCTACCTCTTCACAGTACGTGTCATCATCATTTACAAACTGTTCGCCAGCACATAATATGGGAGCATTGTGCACATGGGTGTCGCGTGCGGCATTGAGGGCGGTTGCTTGTGCTAGAGCCTGTTGAATAATTTGTTCAGCATAAGAAAATTATTCTGGGCTGACGTTTTCTTGAAGGGGGCGAAGATCTCTCTGGCGTCTTATAAAACAGTCTTCCGCAGTTTCGTCTTGAAACATTATTGCACCACAGTAACATGTGTCGATGTGGGCTGCCACGGTTTTGTAACTCAACTCGGTACTAATAGTCCTCAATAGGACCACCCAAGCAATCTTTATTGTGTTTTAAGAACTTCATGAGAGCATTAACATGTACTATAAACTGTCGTGCTACGACTACAGGGTATCTTTGCACAAGTTCCAAGCGCTCCGGAAATGTGAGATGTTCGGCATCATTGATATCACGTCCATCGGCAATCAGCAATGCTTTTATTATGTCTTCCCAATTTAGGTCATTACAAGAAAATGTTAAAAACCATGTCGGAGGGCCTAAAGCTTTAACCATTGCAATTAACTCTGAGCAACATTTCTGCCAATATGATGCTGATCCTCTTATATTGCGCATGGTTAGGTGCATATTATCTACAAGCCCTTGAGGTGTTTGCTCTCCAGGACCTTGTCGCATCCTACATGATACGGAAACGCTTGATTTGGCACGAAAATATTCAACAATGGATAGAGCATAAAACAAATATTCATTTTTATTGAACCTTTTATCACTACTCATTACTCTGTTCTGAAAGTAATCCAAAGTAGAAACCTCATTTTCTCTTTCCTCACCAAATCCATTCTTGCCATCCGGGTATAGAAAATACCAACACAATTCCTCCATGCGGCGTTCTTGTTCCAAAAACAGTGGCGGTGCAGTTTTCCTTGCAATTGCGGCTAATTTCATTGTATCATCTGCTGAAGGGCTATTTATTCTAACAACACTTTCCAAACTAGGTACATTATCGTCTACATTTCGAAGCATACTTGTTGATTCGATATAAACAGTACTCAAGGAGTTATAGACTTGTGTCACTGGTTGAAGGGAATCATGGGTTTGTATTGCAGGTTGTAAAAAATTACTGGTTGCTATTTGACTTCCTATACTTAGTGTTCCTGACTGTTCCAATGTAGGTATCTCAGACTGTGCTTGGTTGTCTAAAGATAAAATTAATGACGTTAAGGAAAAGACATTTAGATTGTACCGCAGAATTCCTTCTTCTTCTATCCTTGAGGATATAAATAAATTGCGTCTTAAGACGACATGCATATCATCCAGCTCACTAAAGCGCATGGAACAAGCCACTCCATACAAAGGTGCTGAAGTTCCCTTCGGAACACGTGCATGGGAATCAAACAACCAGTATATTTGACTTTCGGCTAAATTATTGCAATGTACTGCTACTGAGATGCCGTTTGCTATAAGTATCCCGTTTGAATGTTCTCTGAAAAAACTTCTTAGAGCATTCTTAAGATTTGGAAAACCATGCGAACTATTGTCATTATCTATATGACCATTATAATTGGTTTCTGTAAGCACCGTTATCGATACAATTTGTCTTTTGTAGGCAAGTCTTGGCATTAAATCTGTAATAGCAAGGAAGTCAGGATTTACTTCACCATGCGCAGGGAGTTCTCTTAAAAGTATGCAATCGTTATAGTATTTGTCGCCAATGATTAAAATATAATCAATATCGCTCTTCCCCCATTTGCTTGAATCTGATACACTGAATGCTACACAAGCAACAGTCGCTATTCCAGTGCATTGTTTACCCCGAGATGAGTTAAATCTTAAGTCGCCTTGGTGAAATGATCCACGTAATATTGCCTTGGTATTACTTAAAGTAACGTAATGGCTTCTAGAGGTCTTTGAGGTTATACAACTCTCTTCTGAAATAAAATTTTCAGATATTTGAACTAAGGGAGTTATGTTTAAAGTAGTTTCAAAATGCGATTTAACATCGCTATAAAGATGGTTGTTGGAAATTAACCAAGTTAAAGCTTGATTTAGTCTTTGCACATCTACAATGAATTCTTTATGTAATGAAACATTTTCGAGACTTTCAACAACTAAAACTAAACCAGCTTGCTGTGGAGTCAGTGGCAACTGCTCAGCTGTTTCCACAACATCTTTTGCAAATAAGATAACCTGTCCCTTGCACCAATTTTGACTCAACCTGTTATTTAATTTAATAATTTTTAAAAATGGTACTATTCGACATAAAAATCTTTCTTCAACGCTTGTCAAATTGGCTAACTCAGTCGGTATTTCTGCGGGCATCATTTTGTTCCAGTATGCGGTTGGTGGAACTTATTTTCCCAAATATTTTTATAACAGCGGGAGCATATTATAACACTTCCTAATGCATTTAATTCTTTAGGCAACAGTGTAGTATGTAAACGTGTTTGTAACTTGAAGCGCTGTTTTGGATACAGAGTTTTCTTACAAATAGCGCATGAAATATCAGCAAAAACATTAATAGCCATTTCAAAGGCTTGTTCACTCAATATGTCCCTACGGACATGAATAGATTCTCGTGTATTATTAAGTCTTCCAAAACGAGCTTCGGATGTTTCGTTCGATAAGCGTTCCCGGTTTAACGCTAGGCGATGTACACGTTGGTCCTCCGTCTCATTCGATCTACGATTGTAAATCAAGTAGAGGCGGTGATGACGTTGCTCCTGCGACTCGTCGGATATACGATCGTATATCAACCCGAGACGATGGGTACGTTGTTCCTCTGTCTGATAATACACACGATCGTTTATCAAGCCAAGACGGCGGTCACGTTGCTCCTCCGTCTCATTTGATAAGCGATCGTGGATCTTGCCAAAACGATGGGTACGCCTTTCTTCGTTTTCCAGGTTTAAAAGTTTTTTATTATAAATTCGCATTTGTGAAATTCTGTTTTCGCGCTGTTTTATACTTTCATTTAAAATAGACTCTGACGGAGATTTCCTACTTTGAGAGAGACGTTTTTTCCTTTCTTTACTTGTCTCATTCAAACGTCGCTGTCTCATATAAGCAACGCGCTTTGATGTTCTTCCCATATTCGATTTTAAAGAATTAGTTGTAGGACGAATCACTAAAAAACGAGAAATAATAACAAAACAAAATATTGAAAAAACGACTACCAATTAATATTTTTAAAATTTTACCTTTACTTACAACTACTATTTTATAATTGCCTTTTATGTGTATTTTGTGAGTGCGTTTGTTTAATCCTAACTATGTTTGCGTCAATATATTTCAAAACCTTCACATGTAACGAACCACACATGACTGACAAAGTATTTTTTAAATATTGATTTATATATAGTCTAATTGAAGAAAAAGTTGCATAAGATGTAAACTTCTTAGAAAATAAACCGTTTTTTATGAAATAAATCTAATTTTTATGATTTTTGAGCCGGCGCCATCTACCCTTATGTACAGGTATAATGTATTTACCACACAAATGCACAAACATAAAAAACCTAACAAAAATTTACCAAAAAAAAAAAAAAAACCAGGCCTGTCTTTATGAACAGGTATAAGAGTGCACTCTTGGGAATATTTTCATTCATAATATTTACAATCAACCCTATTTATATGACTTTTAAAATTCCCTTGAAAATGATTCATCAGTTTTATGACTTTGTAACAATTATGGGATTACCCCATATTTATAACCTTTGCACAGCACATGTGACTGCCTAATCTTAGCCTAAAACTATACGAATTGTTAAATAGCTTTTTGCAAAAATAGTGCCTTCAATTTAATGTTTTTCCTTAAAGTTAAGATCCAAGTAATAAAAATTGTTGTTATAATTTTCGGTAATAACCGTCGTCACTGGCTGTGTACTTTGGATGTTCGGCGAGCGCTTTCGATGTGATAACATTATTTTCAAGCCGCGTTTTTATTAAAACTGAAGAGATAGTGTTAAAATGTAGATAGTGTTAGGAATAAAAGGTGGTGGGTTTAGGTAATTTTTGTCCGTTTAAATAATATTATGCAGGTAGATTCCCTGATATCTGTCTTGTTTATTAGGGTAAATAGTTAATATTTGGATCTTTTATTATTGGATAGGTAAGTGTGACCGTCTGTGGGTGTTTTTCGTTTGTAAGAGTGTTTTAGTAATTTTAGTGGTGTAAAAATCGTGTCCGAGGTTGTGTTTACCTGTTCGTTAATAATGTCTCTGTTAAACGTTCGTGTTTTGTAAATTTCCATGTTTTCAAGAATGTCTAGTCTTCGTCCTTTTTTACTTGGGTGTAATACTGTCATACATTCATCTATTTCCTTTGGTTCGTGTCCATGTGTGTTAAGGTGTTTTGCGAAATTGGAGTCTTCCCTTTTCCTTTTGTATGATCGTATGTGTTCTGTAAACCTTGTTTTTAATGTTCGTCCAGTTTGTCCGATGTATGTATGGTTGCAAGTACAAGTAAGTCTGTATACTCCGCTGGTGCTAAATTTATCCGTTGTTTCTATTGATGTCTTGAGTTTGTTACGTAGAGTGTTGCTCGTTTTTAATGTTGTGTGTAAACCTTCTTTTCGGAAAAGGTTGGTTAATCTATATATTTCTGGTCCTGTGTAAGTAAAGATGTGTCGTCGTGTTGTGTCGATTGTTTCCTTGTCTTCTTTCTTCTTGTTTTTGTTGTTGTATTGTCTGAGTAGTTTGTCGATGGTTGTGTGGTTGTAACCGTTATTTTTAGCTATAGTGTAAATTGTATCGAGTTCTTTGTTGTATTTATCTGGAGCGAGTGGGACTATTTTAAGTCTGTGAATCATGTGTATAAACGCTGCGAGTTTATGTTGAGTAGGATGGTTTGAGGAGCTGTGGATAGTTGTGTCTGTCATGGTTGGTTTTCTATAAATGTCAAAGTTTAAGGTATCAATTCCTCGTATTATTGATATGTCAAGATAATGTAAAGTTCTGTCTTGCTCTTTTTCCATTGTGTATGTGATTTTGTTGTGTATTATGTTTCAGTCTATAAGAATTTGTTCGGCGTTGTCTCTTTCTAGGATGCATATAATGTCGTCTACGTATCTGTAGTAATGGGTTATTTTATGTTTTTCCATCAGTTTTTTGATGTGTAGTTGTTCTAAGTGTTGCATGAAAATCTCTGTGAAGATTGCGGATGTTGGGTTTCCCATGCCGAGTCCATCAGGTAGTTTATAGAAGTTATTGTTGAATCTAAAGTAGTTTTGTTTTAATATCGTA
Source organism: Gymnosoma rotundatum (assembly GCA_916610165.2). Taxonomy (NCBI): domain Eukaryota; kingdom Metazoa; phylum Arthropoda; class Insecta; order Diptera; family Tachinidae; genus Gymnosoma; species Gymnosoma rotundatum. Next base: position 55,489,457 of record OU744337.1, read on the forward strand.
TTTGCAATATCCATTATTTCGTTGATATATTGATTGTCGTATATGTTGGAAAGTATGTTACGTAGGATAGTCAAAGTTTCGTGTGTGGGTATTGATGTATATAGATCCTTTATATCGAAGGAAACGAGTCTCGTATTATCAGTGATTTTGATGTCCTTAATTTTGTTTATGAGGTCTTGTGTATCTCGTAACATGTATGTGTTCTGCAAATTTATTTTCTCTTTTAAGAATGTGGCAAGGTGTTTGGCCAAGTTATATGCAGGCGCAGGTTTGTAATTTACTACAGGTCTGATTGGAATATTTTCTTTATGAATTTTGGGTTGTGCTCTGAGTGTAGGGGGTCCTGGGTTCATGTTCATGAATATGTATAACTTTCCGTCAGTGAACGTTTTGCAGCGTTTTAGTAGGCTTCGTATTTCCTTTTGGAATGAATCGGTTGGGTCATTCTTGAATTTTGTACATTTTACTTGCTGAATGAATTGTTGTGTTTTCTCTGTATAGTCTTTCTTGTGCATTATTACAGTTGTGTTCCCCTTGTCTGCTTTAGTAAGTAATAGATTATTATTCCGAAGTTTTGCGGAATCAACCCAATTAATTTAATAAAAATTTCAACTACACCCGACTTGTCTGTTTTGAAGTCGGTTTTTTTTGCAAGAATTATTTGAATATCAAATTCATCTTTTGATATGTTATTTGCCGTATATGTGACACATAAATTACACTGATCATTTCTCGGTTTGAATATTGAGAAATTACTTTTTTTCAACTTTTCCAAAAAAATGGGAAAGGATATAGGTGCAATTTCATTTTCCTTTTGTGCTTTGTATTCCAATGAATATAGTTCATACAGTTGATGATAAGACTTAATTTGTGTATCGAAATATAATTTATTTGTGTACTGTCGACGATAATGTGACTCCAACTTTGGAATCTCTGCTACCCATTTTTCAAAAAAGGCGAGTCGTTTTTTATATTTGGAATGTTCAATTTTTTTCGGTTCGATATTAGTGATCTTCGATTTTCACGAATTGTTTGTATACAATGTAAGCCACTGCTATCAATCCAGCCTCTCATCATTTTTTCCAATAAGCCTAGAGTTGAGAAAAACATTTTACTACAAACTTGAACTCGGTTCGTATTGAGCTTTAAAGGCCGTGTCAGATAAAACTTTATCGCTTTGCGTGACGTTTCAAACTTTGAAAAAAGCGTATAACGCAAGAGGTATGTCACAATAAAAACTTTAACAGCGCCTAATTCTTGTTTGTTTTTATAAGTTTTTCTTCCATAATTTTCTAAAAAAATAATAAAGGAAGAATATATAATAAAAAAAATAATATTTTAAAATTCTTAACTCTTTTACGTTCGATTTTGCCAAAAATAATATACAAATGTATAGCAGCTAATTGTCAAAGCGCAAGATGAGTGTTGCTCAACTTTGCGCTTTGCTTTGCATTAAAAGTGCTTTATGTGACATACTTCATATAAGTTCGTGCATTTTATCTTAGATGTCAAAGCGAATTTGCAACGCAACGCAAAACAAAAGTTTTATCTGACACGGCCTTAAGTGATAGCGCTTTGTATTCAATTGTCTTAAGCTTTCTGCACAAATACGTTTTCTGTTTGAGCTTTCAATAAGATTTATCACATAAAGCTTTTTCTGTTCCCAGGCCATCTTCCAGAAAAGTGAAAATATTTCTCTACGCGTGTCTTCAGAAAATAATGCACAATGTCTAACAGAACTTTTTAGGCAAAAGTTAAATTTACAAGTTTCTCCCATCTTTCTCGGCATTCTTTCACAGGTAACATTTCCTTTGGACAAACCTTCATATTTCATTCCATTCATTCTCTTTATTTTATTTGAAAGTCTCTTATTTTTAGTAATTTTCGCCAAATCACAACTTTCTAAATTATTTTCAAAATTATTTTCGTAATCAAATTCCATTTTTATTGCTTTTACTTTTTATTAATTGTTATACATATGTTTTTGCACAAAGTGCGTATTCGAATTTAAATTCTATTTATGAATGAGAGAACATACAGAAAAACAAAAAAAAAACTCAATGTACCGTTAGTTAACAACCAGGGTTACCATTAGGGATCATATGGTTTGGGGGTTTAAAATTCCAAATGTTGATAAATCCCGCAAATCATGTAATTTTCAGGATCAAGGCTTAAGAGTTGGCACCTCTATGTAAGGTTTTGATCGTAGGAGTCTAAAATTATGCATCAACATGTATTTTGATAAAACGTACCATAATCGATGAAAAACTCAATTTCGAATTAATCATATTTCATATTTTACCTCGAAATGTTTCTTCGCATACCCCATGGCACTTGCCGTCAGTTGAAATCGTATCGAATTTTCACACTAAGTTCAATGTTTCAGGCAAATTACCGATGGCGGTGTTGTAAAGTAACTAATTTAGTGTTTGATGAGTAACTCACTTGTACTTCCGCTTAAATCCTTTGTAGCTTTAGTTTCGAGCCAAGATAACCAGAAAATAAACGTAGTAACTGATACTCTTTAAACTCAACAGAAGAAAAAAAAATTCTTACAAAAAATTACCCTTTTTAATTATCTAATTCTTTGCACCCTGCCACCTTTATAAATTCTTTATTTCACTGGTTTTATCAAATTATTATGATAAACTTTGTCGAAGTTCCTTTGTCGTATTCTTACCTTGACAGGTGTGGGTATTCCCGTAACTTCGTAGGGACCCAACCATATAGGTGAAAATTTATTTTTTCGCGCCTGGTTTTTTAGCCACACCATTTGTCCGGTCTTAAACTGTCTAGTCTTTGTGCCCTTGTCATAATATTTCTTTGATTTTTCTTTTGCCCTAACCTGGTTCTGTCTCACCACTTCATAACTTCGTTGAATTTGGTATATAAGGATTTTGCTGTAGTCATCTATGTTATAGAGAGGTGCTGGCTGCTTTTTTAACCTGACAGGTATTTCAAATTCGTACAGTACCTTGTTGGGTGTTTGCTTAGTAGACGAAAGCCTTGTGTTATTATGTACACGCATGGCATGATGCAGCCAATCATCCCAATTAGTTCCGTCAAGTTCACAAAACTTCTTAAATACTCTGCAAGAGGTCTATGGGTGCTTTCCAGAGATCCATTGGATTGAGGATGATGTGGAGTTGTATATATGTTTTTTACTCCAAGCAATTTGCAAACTTCCTTGAACAATTTCGAATTGAAGTTGCTTCCATTATCTGTCACGAGAACCTTGGGATGAAAAATCGGGCAATTATTTATCCAAAGAACTGCCTTGCTACCGTTGCCCTTCCATGTCTGGGATAGCTGCGCAAGCTAGGTATTTTGAAAAATCTCCAAAAAAGTTACTATATATTTGTTGCCACTTGATGATTCGGGTAAGGGCCCAACAGTATCCATGAAAATTCTTTCAAAAGGCATATTGGGGGTTGTGGTCAGGGTCATTGGCATCCTGTCTATCCTCGAGCTTTTATTTTGCTGGCAAATCTCTAATACGGATATAAGTTTTTAGCGCACTTTGGTGGCCTCCCAATGGCGTGTCATGGAACGTTGTAATTACCTTCTTTATATCTTCTGCATCTGTTTAATATGTGGTATTATCTTCTTCTTCATGATTTTTATTCGTCTCCACTGCACTTGCCCTATTCGGAGTTTCCACACCTCTTGATTGTGCTCTCGTTATTACACCTGTGTTTAATTCTTCCGTTGGAAGGCGGCTGAGAGCGTCCGCATTTTGATTCGTCTTGCCTGGTTTGTAGCGAATCTCAAAATCGTATGCTAAAAATTTCAGTCTTAAACGACCCAATCTACCTTCTGGATCCCTTAGGTTAGCTATACCTTTCAAGGGTTTGTCTCTCTATTGTGGAGTATCGTTTTTCTGTATCGCTTAATACTCTGCTAGCGAAATAAAATGGTAGGTCACTTCCTGGCTCTCCTTGAGAAAGAATTGCTCCTAAAGCTCCATTACTGGCGTCTGTTGTCAAAATGAAAGACTTGCTAAAATCAGGATATTGGAGGAGAGGAGGGTTTGTCACAGCATCCCTCAACTTGTCCATTGCTTCCTGGCACTCTTGTGTCCACTCTAATTTTGTATCCTTTCTCAACATTTTGTTAAGAGGTAATGAAATTCGTGCCGAGTTTGGAATGAACTTTCTGTAGTAATTCATCAGCCCCAAAAATGCTTGTAGCTCCTTGATATTTTTAGGGGGTGGTATATCTTTCACTGCCCTAGTCTTATTTGGGTCTGGCAGAACCCCTTTTTCTGAGCACTGGTGGCCAAGATAGATAATTTTTCTCTGCAGGAAATGACATTTTTCGGGGTATAATTTTAGGTTGTATTTTCTCAAGACCTCCAAAACTTTTATTAAACGTGAATTATGGTCCACTTAGTTTCTGCCATATCAAACAATATCGTCCAAATAAATGAAACAGTCAATTCCTTGTAGCCCGGTTAGTATTGAATTCATTATTCTTTGAAAAGTAGCTGATGCACCCGTCAATCCGAAAGGAATACGGTTCAATTCATACTCGTAGTTCCCTAAGTTGGTACTAAAGGTGGTTTTTTGTTTGCCATTAGGATCCATTAATACTTGATGATATCCAATTGCTAAATCGAGAGTAGAGAAATACCTGCTGCACCCTAATTGATCTAAAATCTCATCGATTCTTGTATTGGGAAAACGTGTTTTACTGTCGCTTTATTCAGTTTTCTAAAATCTACAACCAATCGCCACTTTTTTTTCGCCGTGTTGTCCTGCTTTTTTGGGTACCAAAAGAACCGGGAAGTTCCATGTAGAATTGCTGGGTGTTATTACATTATCCTTGAGCGTTTGGTCTACCTGTCTATTAATTTCAGTTCTGTGGACTTCTGGTAGTCTGTATTGTTTAATGTTTATTGGGAGTTGACTTGCTTCCGTGGGTATTTCATGTTTCAATACAGTAGTGTAGGTAAGACTGTCACCAGGCACTTGGAAAATATCGTCGTATGTCTTCAAATTATTCTCGATTGAAAACCGCTCTTCTGGGTTAAGACTTTGGCTTAGTTTCACCTTTTCGAAAAGTAGTTTTTCTCTTTTCAACCTTTATCTAGAATCTATTACATTTATTGTTGCTAATGGCTTCATCTTATATTCCCTGTAGTTTTCGTAGCTCAGGCTTATTTTTTCACTTATATTTATGGCCGTGTTATTCGTGTTCAGAATATGTACAAGAGCTGCTCCGGCTTTCACTGTTGTTAGAGTTGCACCCACGAAAACACCTGGCAAAATTTCTATGACAATGTCACCATTAATGGAGTTTACAATGATGCAATTGTTTGTGAACACTCTTTGATAGAAAATTGTTCAGCTAAGTATATTTGTGATAATTTTCCTTCTGGGACAAGTGGTAGTGAAATCACTTCTTGTCCATTTTTAAAAAATCTTAAATTTTTATTAATTGTGTCTGTCACTGATCTGTCCCACATCATATCTCTTCCTAGCAAACCATCTGCTGGAAGTTTGGTTCCTTCGGGCACCACGTGCATTTGTAGTGAAAAATCTTCCAGGCCTTCGAGCTGAGCAATTATCGTCCTCTTTGATGTTATATTTCCTCCGAAGGCTCCTAACAAGCTCTTTTGATTTCGTTCACCTATTTTGACGTGGGGTGCCAAAGACTTACTAATGTAGTGTCTGCTCCTGTATGTACCAGCAAAGACAGACTTCTATTTACTGCTTCCCTGCAAGGAAAATTTATGAATGCATCGTTCTTTTGTTCTGCACGAAGTTTTTGCTCCTTTTGTGACTCTGATTTGAAAGTGAAATAGTTTGTGCAGGTCTCTGGAATGTACGTGTGTATATTCTCACTCCGGTGTACTTTTTTGTTGTTTTTAATTGTGGTGCTCCGTCTACATTTCTCCCCACCTGGCATGACCCTTGACATAGACCTCAAAAACCATTTGTTTTTGTGGGCGCTCTTTTCTGCGTCTTCTGGTGTTTTAGATGCTAAAGTCTTCGAAAGTACGTAAAAATTTTCGGCATCCCAGCCTCTTAGTTTTGGCTGGGCCGCCTTGAGTTTCCCGAATTATTTCGGTTGTTGCCCACTTCTCGTACTATTGCCCCTATTGCTGATGTTTCTTCTTCCTCCACTTCTGTTAAACATATTATCATAATAGTAATTTTCCGGGCACCTTGATGCAAAATGTCCAAATCCATCACAATTGTAGCACCGTTGCTCTCTTCTATTCATGTCACCAATACGATTATTGCCCTGGTTTTGATTTGATGATTGCAATGAGTTTTGCGCTCTACCTCTACAGTCAGGGGGCTTAAGACTTCTATTAATATTATTGTTGGATTGTTCTTGGCATCTTCCCTGATTAAAGTTAGTGTTGTTTTGCCGTCTAAAACATTCGTTTAACAAATGTCCCTGTTTATGGCAAAAATTGCAGAATTTTGGGGAACCCACAGAATGCCTTTGTGTGTAATCCACAGGCATTGAGTTGTTAACCGTTTGCTGTCTTAGTGAGAGTTGTCTAACTTCATTCACTTATTGTTGGACTGTTTCGTACAGCGGTTCCTGGGCTTGCACTGTCATTACATTTGACAATCGCATGTTGGCTCCTAACAGGTTTTGTGCATCCTTTGTGATCTTCAACAATTCAGATAATTTGTCATTTCCATGCCCAATGAACCTGGATACCAATTTCGGGTCACGTAAGCCCCTTATATAACTTTTTACCGCTGACTGATTGCAGTGGTCCATCATAGATTTTCGATGCAATGCGTCCTGCCATTGTGCAGCAATTAATTCTGTTGGGTCTATAAGAAGCCTTTATAAATTTTTCTCTGACAGCTAAACATAGGGCTTCTATTGTTCCGCAATCCTTGTTGTGCAAATATGAGTAGGCGTTCCCCAAAAGTCTTGTTTTTATACATTTCAGCAGGTCGACTACACTACCTGCTTCCAAAAGTTTATCTTTCGCAATCATACAGCCTTCAATGAATTTATTTGATTCTGTCGTAAGCTCTGGGCCGTCTGCACCGTAGAAAATTGGCACCATGTGTGATAAATTTTTCAAAAGTTTCGTAAAAGACGTCATATTGTTGGTTGAAATTTCTTCACTTATTCTGTCTGTAATTTGTATTTCTCTCGGCGATGGTGAGCGCCTCTTCAAAATTTCGTATGCCGATGCTACCAATGTATCAAATTCTCCAATTAATGTGCTGTCTATCCTTTCTGTCCTCTTCAAATCGTCGAATGTTTCTTTGTGTTGTGCTAGCTCGCAAAATTTTTTAGATGTCGTCTCTGTTGTATAGCCTCTGCTCCCTGCCTTTTTAGCATTTATTATGATGCTCCGAGTTTTGGATATCAGGTCACGAGCCGTTGCTTTCTCCTCTATACGAGTATCCTAATTATAAATATCCTGTGCCTGCTCGCCAATAATCGTAGAGGTGTCGTCTGTGTTGTCTATTGTTATATTAGGAACTCTGGAATCCTCCTCTGTCAATTCTTCACTTATTGATGGAGTGGGTGACGTAGTCTTGTGTATAATGTAGAGTTCACGCTTTGCATTTCCTAATCTCTGTGCGGTGTCGTCTTGTACGTCTATTTGCTGTTGTTGTTTTAGTTGTTTTTTAAATTCATTCTTACTTTACCCCTTTTGTCTAAATATTTCAACCAAGGATGCATTTTCTTCTACTGCCTGCTCCAATAAACTATCCATATAATTAATCTGTTCCCGTAATTTGCGGCTCTGTTTTTCTAAAAGTACCTTTGTGACCTCCAATTCTTCTATTCTAGACTGTCAACCTAATAGTTGTACTTATTAAGCTTAGATAGTAATTCGTCCGTCCTTGATTTCGGGTTGTCCATTTACAAACCTACAAATTTTAAAGGCATACTTACCAGCACCAAAAACATTTCGGCTATTGCCTTCAAAAGCAAAAAAAAATTTTTTTTTTTTAATGACGCACAATGTACTGATCCCTACGTTTACTCCATACAAAATTGATATTTGCCCTTCTTATTGTGGCATAGGCCTGTGGCAGTTACTTTTCAATTCCACCACTTTGTATTTTGGCAAAGATCCCAAAGGCGTACTGGTATACAGATGCTTAATGACCCCTAGGAATTCACCTCTATACTTAGTGGTTTCTGTAAATTTTTCTTTGCCACCGACTTTATCGATTTTGTTCACAAGCAAAACAAATCGAATCAAAACTTCTCCCAATGTGGCCAAAGTAATTAGCAGTTTACTAATAATTTCACCAATTCACACTTCTTTGAAGACACTAAAGGCGTACTGGTATACAGATGCTTAATGACCCCTAATGCTTCACTTCCGTGTTTATTTGGTTTCCTAACTTTCGTTGCTATGAAATTTTTGCCTCATTCGGAAAGGATTTAAAATCAATCAAAATTGTATAACCAAATTTTAGTCCTGGAGGGTCCCTTGGGAATCACAGGATATTCATTTTTTTATTACCGGCTGCGCCAAATGGTGGAGTTGTTTTGTAAACAAGAAGAACACTCTTTGATTTCTTTATTTTATAATTTTTATTTATTTATATAGCCTGCAGATAATTTCAGGCTATTATCTATATGAATTTTATTTATTTATAACCTGCAGGGTCTCGTAGGAATTTCAGGTTATAAGTGTTTGTTCTTACTTCTAGTTTACAACTCACTGTTTTACTAATTCTTAATCACTATTTATACTAAATTCTTAACGCTAAAAATGCTGATTAAAAAGAATCAGCATTTCTAAAAAATAAATAAGTTAAATAATTAAAGTGCTGACTAGCCAAAAAGAGTCATATTTCAATAGTACATTAATTTTGATTAACTTATAACTAGAGTTTAAAAATATGAGGGTGCCTCTCAACACTATAACCTTCTGTAGGCTTGATCATTACCTCTGGTTTTAACCACAGCGGGCGGGGCTTATTCCTCTTCTTAGGCTCTGATAACCTTTCTGATGGCTTTTTTCTACTGCCCTGCTTGGTGACAGTCCGCCAGGTTCCTTCGCTCTTTTCTGAAGGCCCAGTTACGCTCTCCTTGAGCTCTTTTGCTTTGGCTTTCTTGGAGCTCTTAGCGTTCTTCAGGTTCAAGTTCTTGTAAGAACAAAAAGGAAATAAAAAAATAGTGTTAGTTCTGACGAAACGTTTGAACTAAGTTCCACTAGAATTCCTTTCTCTAGATTTTTGGTGACCCTTTAATTATACAATTTCTAAAGTTTCCCCCCGCCGGTGGTAAGGAGCTTTAAAAATTAAAACAAACAAGCATCAATTCATCAGGATAATTGAATACAGAAATTGTTGTTTTTTAATAATGGTAAAATAATAAAAATAATAAAAAATGAAATAAAATTATGTTGATTAAGTATTAACAATTATTATTATTAACATTATTATTCTTATTATTATTATTATTTATTATTATTATTATAATTATTATTATTATTACTATTATTATTTTTTTTTGTGGGCGAAGTACGGTTTAAAATGCCTTCGCATATACAGCGACCGTCGTCAGCTGCGTCATGTGGTGTTCACTCCACTAAAACAATCCCACCTCCTCTCCTGGGTAACTCCCTTCCCGGAACCGCTTTCTGCATTACTTCGGACGGGGCGCAGAACAACATCCTAGAAAAGGATCAGTTTTCTACTCTCCCACGTCTGGGACTACCATATTTGTAGCCAGCATCATGCTATTGGCTCGTAAAGCAGCACACGGTTGTTCAGATAACTCCGGAGAATCCTCAGTAATTATTATCATTATTATGATTATTATTTTTTTTTGTTTTTTGTTTTGTGGGTGAGGTAGGGTTTAAAATGCCTTCGCATATACAGCGACCGTCGTCAGCTGCGTCATGTGGTGTTTACTCCACTAAAACAATCCCTCCTCCTCTCCTAGGGAAACTACCTTCCCGGAACCGCTTTCTGCATTACTTCGGGAAGAGCTTAGAACACCATCCTACAACAGGATCACTTTTCTACTCTCCCACGGCTGGGACCACCATATTTGTAGCCAGCATCATGCTATTGGCGCGTCTTCTTATGTCTCTGGTGGGGGGACCTCAATTTGCGATGCGTCGAGGTCTCTCTTCTTTTTCCGAAGGATGCACTCGCAGTGTCTTTTCACAGCGTCCCATCCATTCTCACACTCCAGAATTTTGACAACTACGTTGGCGGGGGTAAATTCCCCAATCTGCCCTTCTAAGGTGTCCCCCTCAGCGTGCCATCTGATGCAGCTGAAGAAAGTGTGCTCGGCGTCATCGTTCGGCGCTTCGCAGTAGATGCAACCAAGGTCATCTACCTTTCCCATTCGGTGTTGATACTTTCGAAACCGCAATCTCCGCTCACCAACTCTAGCACTGCCCTCCCCTGTGCCCACGCCTCCAGGCAGACATCGCCCATCCGCATGCAAACCTCAAGTGGCATGTGGCCTCGTGTCATTAGTATAACCTCGGTCTTGTTCGTGGCAAACTCCAGACCGTGGTCTTCAAGCCACATCCGAGTCCTTATCATGACCTGGTTTAACTTTCTCCTGGCATCGTCCATGTCCCGCTATATCATCTGCGTATCCCACGAGGTGTGTATCCTCCGGCATATCTATGCCCAGGATCTAGTCTTAACTCAGACTTTATAGATATGGACCCAAAATAGATCCTGGGCTGCGCCAGACGTGATCGTCCTAGCCCGTTGTCCCTCTGGTGTGTCGTAAAGGAGCACACGGTAGTTCAGGTAACTGCGGAGAATCCTAAGTAGGTATCCGGGGACACGAAATCTCTCCCGTAGTGCCCTTATGATATCCGACCACCGTAAGCATTCCGTACATCTAGAGAAGCCAAGACAATTATGCGCTTCGGATAATAGCGTCGGCCCTGAGCGCTCTCAAAATGCCTTACTACGTCCTCAATTGCAGCAAGTGTTGATCTACCGGGTCGGAAACCGTGTTGCCTTTCCGCCATTCCTCCAGCAATCCTGACGGAATCTGATAACCTGCTTTGAAGCAGTTTCTCCCGTAGTTTCCCGGCAGTGTCCAGCATCCAGAGGGGGGATATGCTGAAGGCTGCGCCGGGTCACCCTTGCTACCCTTGCTGATCAACGCAAGCTTCTGTATCTTCCACTGTTTGGGAAAGATACCCTGGGCTATACAGGAATTGTAAACTCCCAGCATTGCATCTGGTCGATTTTCAGCCAGGAGTCCTATTACCTCAGCTGGTACTCCATCCGGTCCAGGGGCCTTGCCCCTTTTAAGGCATCGCGCCGCAGCCTTGAGCTCCGCTTCTGTGAAAGGAGTAGGCATTTCACTAACCTGGGTTTCCCGTTCTTCGCGTAGCGGAGGGTGCATTGGAAACAGAGTTTCAACGATGTTGTCAACCTCCTCGCCGCCCAAGTGTGGGACGTTGGAGTTGCCACCTTACCTCCCAGTAACGAGCCTATAGCCGAGCCCCCAAGGGTTGCTATTCAAATCACTCCGTAGTTCCTCCCATTTCAATTTAATGGCCGTTAAAATTGCCACCTTCAAGGCCTAAACTCTTCAGCCTCCAAAGGTGCCTCACCGTTCTGCCTAGCCCTGGAGTATCTCCTTCTCTTGCGGAGGCAGACCCTCTGGAGTTCAGCAATCTCTGGTGTCCACCAGTCGGGTCGTCTCCTAGAGTGGCGCGTTATACGCGGCATCGATGCGTTACAGCCCCGAATTATTCCCCGCACCATCGCATCTGCACGGGAACTAGCATCATCAGTGGCGTGTGCGATTGAGGCAGAGTCGAAACCAGCCAGAAATGCCCCAGGATCCAGTCTAGACACGTTCCACTTGCGCGTGCCTCCTGTTCTCGATATCAGGACAGGATTGGCCCTCGCTGCGATCTGGAAGTTAATGTAATGGTGATCACTCCCACTATAGTCCTCCAGTACCTTCCATCCAACAATTGCCCCGGCCAGGCTCTCAGACACCAAAGTGATATCCGGCGTGGTGTGTTGACACCCCGGTCTTCTGAAGGTAGCGACGTCCCCAGTGTTCGCCACGACCAGACCAAGCCTGGCGGACATGTCCAGGATGTACCTTCCCCGTGTGTTAGTTGTTGGGGAACCCCATTCAACCGCCTTGGCGTTGAAGTCCCCAGCCACTATAAAGGGTCCGCCCATTTCATGTACCCTATCCTCAATGAAGTCCAGCTTCGTTTTAAACTGTTCTATACTATCACTAGGGGTGAGGTAGCAGCTCATCAGCGTGAAATCTCTGGTTCGTACGTACGTGTGGCAACAACCGGCTCCGTACCGCGTGACTGCGAGCCTACTGTTAACAGGCAGCCAAAGTGCAGCCGTACCTGTTTTATCCTCGAACCAGGCGCCTCGGGATATTCGTCCGTACTGTTCGCTGATAATGACCACATCTGCTCCCTTCTCGGCAGCTACCTGCTCAAGTAGAGCATCCGCCGTCCAGCTCCTATGCATATTCGCCTGGATCACATTCATTGTTTTCTGACCAGTGGGCAGCTCCTTGAGCCGGGCAGGTGATCAGTGCGGCCACGTTTTGCGTCGTGGCAGTGAATGCACCTAGCGGCTGCTTTGCAGTCCTTCATTTTGTGCCCCGATTCGCCACATCTAATGCACGTGTCCTTTCTGTCAGGACCAGTACAGTTTGCCTGGGTGTGTCCCATGCTATTGGCTCGTCTTCTTATGTCTCCCGTGGGGGGGCCTCAATCCGTGATGCGTCGAGGTCTATCCTCTTTTTTCGAAGGATGCACTCGCAGTATCTTCTCACAGCGTTCCATCCGTTCTCGCACTCTAGCATTTTTCCAACTACGTTGGTTGGGGTAAATTATCCAATCTGCTCTTCCAAGGTGTCCCTCTCAGCGTGCCATCTGATGCACCTGAAGAAAGTGTGCTCAGCGTCATCGTTCGGCGCTTCGCAGTAGATGCAACCAGGGTCATCTACCTTTCCCATGCGGTGTAGATACTTTCGAAAGTATCCGTGACCCGAGAGGAACTGGGTTAGGAAGTAGTTAACTTCCCCAAAATTCCTCTGACTCCATCTTCCCACGTCCTAGATGAGGGTCGCCGTCCATCTTCCGACCGTCTCCGCAGTCCATCTGTCCTGCCATCGCCGGATTGTCCGCAGTCTTCGCCCGCTACTCCCAGCACCGTCCCCCCTTGTGTCCCATGCCTCCTTCCGCTCGCGAGCCAAGAGGTCGACGGGTATTTCCCCACTAATTACTAAGACTGCCGCTCCCGAGACAGTGCGGTAGGCCGATGCAACCCTGAGTGCGGCTGTGCGCTGTACTGCTTCCAGTGCCTTGCGCTTGCCCTTCGATCTTAGCGCATCTCCCCAAATTTCAGTGCCATACAGCAGTACGGAGTTTGTTGTCGCCATGATCAACTTTCGTTTACTCTGCGTGGGGCCGCCAATATTCGCCATCAGTCTGCTCAGCATACCCGTCACCCTTGCTGCCTTGTTGGCCACGTACTGTACCTGGGCCCAGTAATTGAGCCTACAGTCCAGTCTCAAGCCCAAGTATTTCACCACCTTCTGCGTTACCAGGGAAACATCACCCATACGCATGCCAACCTCAAGTGGCATGTGTCCTCGTGTCATCAGTATAACCTCGGTCTTGTTTGTGGCAAGCTCCAGACCGTGATCTTCAAGCCACATCCGAGTCGTTATCATGACTTGGTTTAACTTTCTCCTGGCATCGTCCATGTCCCGTGCTGAGATGACCGCCGCTATATCATCTGCGTACCCCACGAGGTGTGTATCCTCCGGCATACCTATGCTCAGGATCTCGTCGTAACTCAGATTCCATAGATCTGGACCCAAGATAGATCCCTGCGCTGCGCCAGACGTGATTGCCCTAGCCCGTTGTCCCTCTGGTGTGTCGTAAAGGAGCACACGGTCGTTTAGATAACTCCGGAGAATCCCCAGTAGGTATCCGGGGACGCGAAATCTCTCCCGTAGTGCCCTTATGATATCCGCCCATCGTAAGCTGTTAAAAGCATTCCGTACGTCTAGAGTAGCCAAGACAATTATGCGCTTCGGATAATAGCGTCGGCTCTGAGCACTCTCAAAATGCCTTACTACGTCCTCAATTGCGCCGAGTGTTGATCTACCGGGTCGGAAACCGTGTTGCCTTTCCGACAGTCCTCCAGCAATCCTGACGGAATCTGATAACCTGCGTTGAAGCAGTTTCTCCAGTAGTTTCCCGCAGTGTCCAGCATGCAGAGGGGGCGATATGCTGAAGGCTGTGCCGGATCGCCTCTACCCTTGCTTATCAGCGCAAGCTTCTGTATCTTCCACTGTTTGGGAAAGATACCCTGGGCTATACAGGAATTGTAAACTCCCAGCATAGCATCTGGTCGATTTTCAGCCAGTATTCCTATTACCTCAGCTGGTACTCCATCCGGTCCAGGGGCCTTGCCCCTTTTAAGGCATCGCGCCGCAGTCTTGAGCTCCTCTTCTGTGAAGGGAGTAGGCATTTCACCAACCTGGGGTTCTAGTTCTTCGCGTAGCGGAGGGTGCATTGGAAACAAAGTCCCAATGATGTTGTCAATCTCCTCGCTGCCCAAGTGTGGGACTTTGGAGTTCCCACCTAGCCTCCCGGTAACAATCCTATAGCCGAGCCCCCAAGGGTTGCTATTCAGATCACTCCGAAGTTCCTCCCATTTCAATTTCTTGGCCGTTAAAATTGCCACTTTCAGGGCCTTTCGCGATTGCCTAAACTCTTCAGCCTCCAAAGGTGCCTCACCGTTCTGCCTAGCCCTGGTGTATCTCCTTCTCTTGCGGAGGCAGACCCTCCTGAGTTCAGCAATCCCTGGTGTCCACCAGTAAACAGGTCGTCTCCTAGAGTGGCGCGTTATACGCGACATCGATGCGTTACAGCCCCGAATTATTCGCCGCATTATTGCATTTGAACTCCGAAATGATGTTAATAACAACCCCTGGGAAACCGGGTAAAAATTCGTGATGAAAAAGCTTGGCGCAAGTCCTCCAACACCTGCTCTAAGAAGCGAACGCATGGACAAAATTGTTGATTCGCTGTTCCCAGACTGCCGCTGCCAGTCTGAAGCGCAATAGGGCCCCGGCCCTAATGGAATACCCTCGGAGGTGCTGAAGAATATCGCGCAGGAAAGACCACAGATTCTACTTGAAATTGACAGCACCTGCCTAGAGGAAGGCGTGTTCTCAAAGATCTGGAAAAAACAACACCTAACCTTGATAAGCAAAGGAAAAGGAGATCCTGAAACAGCAGAGGCGTACCGCCCACTTTGCATGCTGAATACCAGCGGCAAGCTACTCGAGCGAATGATTAAGCCTCGACTCAACAGCTCAGTAAACGATGCCGGCAGACAACATGGCTTCAGACCGGGTAAATCAGTACTTGGGGCAATTCAGGACGTTATAGAAATTGTAGAAAAAGCACAGAGGGGTAATCACTACTCTCGGCGCATTACGTTGCTAGCAACATTAGACGTGCGGAATGCCTTCAATAGTGTACGCTGGTGCGACATCATCTCATCCTCAGAGCGCAAATATAAAGCCCCGAGCTATCTGATGAAAATGCTCCGCAGCTACTTAAGCGACCGAGAACTTATTTACTACACGGACGAGGATAAAAAACGAAAAACATAACGTCAGGTGCAGCCCAAGGGTCCTTACTTGGACCGGACCTCTGGAATCTTAATTATGACGACATATTAAGCATCGAAATGCTCGACGACACCCATTTGGTAGCCTTCGCCGATGATATTGCCGCGGTGATCATTGCACGAAGTACAGAGGAAGCCCAGCGGAAAATGAACATGGTGATGATGCGAACAAAAACATAGCTCGACTCTCACGGACTTAAGCTGGCTACGCAGTAAACTGAGTTACTCCTATTAACAAAACGGCATATGCAGCTAGAAGTATCAATGCAGGTTCAGTGGGAATACCGTCTGCACACAAAAGGCAGTGAAACACCTGGGCGTCAGACTAGACTCTAAGCTGACATACTGGGCGCAAATCCAGCACGCAGTCAACAAAGCGGGAAAAACAACAGCATCGCTAAGCAGGCTTATGGCAAACATCGGTGGCCCAACGCTCAGCAAGAGGAAGCTTCTGATGACAACCATTAAGTTGGTCCTACTTTACGGGAGCGAAATATGGGCAGACACATTAAAAGCCAGAACCACAGAAAACTCTACGCTTCGGCACAACGAACTGCGGCACTTAGGATAACCTCAGCGTACCGCACAGTATCCGAAGCAGCGGTGCTCGTGATTAGTGGAAGCATACCCACCGATCTACTGGCACGAGAAAGAAAAGAAAGATGGATGGCCGTATGTCAAGGAATGCTGCACTCCAGCGACATGTACCCGAGAAGAAACCCTATGACGCTGGCAAGAGCGATGGAGCGCGGAAACACGTGGCAGGTGAACAGCTGAATTGATTCCGAACATCGACACGTGGATAAACCGGAAGTTCGGTGATGTGTACCTCCACAAAATGAACAAAGCCAGAGCTCCAAGCTACATATTTTGCAGCGCCGAGAAAGGCGATGCCGACCACACGTTCTTTTACTGTGAACAGTAGCACGTAGAGAGATCCCGAAATGCAAATCGGACAATGTAATGCTGACAACATCATAGGAAAGATGTTAGAAAACGAGGAAAGCTGGGACGCTACGAATACATTTGTACAAGACGTGCTGCGGAAAAAGAAGATGTATCTCGACGCAGACCAAACTACAGTAACGAATTGAGTTGCAAATGCGATGAGCACAGTAAAAGTGATCTTGGGAAAGACACACATCAGCGCCATTGTACCACGGTCGGGACAAGGCCAAACACATAAAGGCGATGAGCTATATTGCGGAGGCCTGGACGTAGCCTAGAGTAGAGAAGAGGATGGCAGCAATGTCAGAACAGAGGGTTTCCCCTTCGAAGTAATGCGCAAGCGGTTCCAGAGGGGATGCGAACCCTGGTTATAAGGTATGGTGGTTTAGTTGGTTTAGTTCGGACACTTGTATCCGAGTCCGACACACCAGTTTTGGCGACAGCTTAAGCTGATGGTTCGTAACGGAATTCCACACGCCTTACCCACAAATAAAAAATTATTATTATTTTTTTTTTGGTGGGCGAGGTAGGGTTTAAAATGCCTTCGCATATACAGCGACCGTCGTCAACTGCGTCATGTGGTGTTCACTCCACTAAAACAATCCCTCCTCATTTCCTGGGGAAACTCCTTTCCCGGAACCGCTTTCTGCATTACTTGGGAAAGGGCCTAGAACAATATCATGCTATTGGCCCGTCTTTTTATGTCTCTGGTGGGGGGCCTCGATTTGCGATGCGTCGCGGTCTCTCTTCTTTTTCCGAAGGATGCACTCGCAGTACCCTCTCTCACGCAGTACCGTTCTCACTCTCGAGCATTTTGTCAACTATATTGGTGGGAGTAAATTCCCCAATCTGCTCTTTTAAGGTGTCCCTCTCAGCGTGCCATATGATGCTGCTGAAGAAAGTGTGCTCAGCGTCATCGTTCGGCGCTTCGCAGTAGATGCAACTAGGGTCATCTACCTTCCCAATGCGGTGTAGATACTTGCGAAAGCATCCGTGACCTGAGAGGAACTGGGTTAGGAAGTAGTTAACTTCCCCAAAATTCCTCTGCCTCCATCTCCCTACGTCCGGGATGAGCTGAAGAAAGTGTGGTCAGCGTCATCGTTCGGCGCTTCGCAGTAGATGCAACCAGGGTCATCTACCTTTCCCATTCGGTGTAGATACTTTTGAAAGTATCCGTGACCCGAGAGGAACTGGGTTAGGAAGTTGTTAACTTCCCCAAAATTCCTCTGACCCCATCTTCCTACGTCCGGGATGAGGATAGCCGTCCAGGGTGTCCTGCCATCGCTGGATATTCCGCACTCTTCGCCGCCTACTTCCAGCACTGTCCCCCTTGTGTCCCATGCCTCCTTCCGCTCACGGGCCAGGAGGTCGACAAGTATTTCCCCGCTAATTAGGAAGACTGCCGCACCCGAGACAGTGCGGTAGGCTGATGCAACTCTGAGTGCGGCTGTGCGCTGTACTGCTTCGATTGGCTCTCGCTGCGATCTGGAATTTAATATACTGGTGATCACTCCCACTATAGTCCTCCAGTACCTTCCATCCAACAATTGCCCCGGCCAGGCTCTCGGACACAAGAGTGATATCCAGCGTGGTGTGTTGACACCCCGGTCTTCTGAAGGTAGTGACGTTCCCAATGTTCGCCACGACCAGACCTAGTCTGGCGGACATGTCCAGTATGTACCTTCCCCGTGTGTTAGTTGTTGAACCCCATTCAACCGCCTTGGCGTTGAAGTCCCCAGCCACTATAAAAGGTCCGCCCATTTCATGTACCCTATCTTCAATAAAGTCTAGCTTCGTTTTAAACTGTTCTATACTATCACTAGGGGTGAGGTAGCAGCTCATCAGCGTAAAATTCCTGGTCCGCACTTACGTGTGGCAACAACCGGCTCCGTACTGCGTGACCGCGAACCTGGACCTGTTTCATCCTCGAACCAGGCGCCTCGGGATATTCGCCCGTACTGTTCGCTGATAATGACCACATCTGCTCCCTTCTCGGCAGCTACCTGCCCGAGTAGAGCATCCGCCGTCTAGCTTCTGTGCATATTCGCCTGGATCACATTCATTGTTTTCTGACCAGTGGGCAACTCCTTCAGCCGGGCAGGTGATCAGTCCGGCCACGTTTTGCGTTGTGGCAGTGAATGCACCTAGCGGCTGCTTTGCAGTCCTTCATTTTGTGCCCCGATTCGCCACATCTAATGCAAGTGTCCTTTCTGTCAGGGCCAGTGCAATTTCCCTGGGTGGTTCCCACCCCAAGGCAGCGATAGCACCTTCTGATGTCCTCGCAAGCTCGTATCTTGGCTCGGATCCATCCGATATTTATTTGACAAACTTCCCTGAGCCTCGCGCCACCTTCCGCAGATAGCGTGACATAAGCCCGTACTTGCTCCCGTGCGTTCGGCATCGTATTCCTTGTTCGCATCGATTCTACTGGGTCCCGACTTCAGGCCGTTATCTCCATACGGAAGTACAGTTTCCCTATCAGTCCCCATGGTTACCTATGAAATCAGGGAGGCCATGCGAGGGTTGACTCCGCGCTTCATATACAACGGAGTTTAGAGCCAGGACGGGATCTATTCAGGATTTCTAAACTGAACCTGCACCACCAACATAAAGGCGATGTATGGGGAATGTACCTGAAGGCTTTCCAAAGTTTTAACAGGACGGAGGCGCCTGCAGCATTAGCCCATCATCCATTTTAGCAAGATGTCACTCTTGCCTACTAAGGTGATAGAATACTGCAGTCGTCAGCTCGTGGCATGAAGTCAAATTTCATGAATCAGTGCCTTATGCCATAACCGCTCTATGTTCATCACCGTCAGCTCCAACAGGAATGGTGATCAGCTGCCCCGATTTATGTCCAAGGGTGGTATTCACCACCTTCTCTACTGGTCCGTAATGACCAGCCGAGAGTTACCCTATCCACCGTACGATGGGAGACTGGGAAAACTCCACACGGAATTATTATTATTATTATTATTAATATTATTGTTATTATTATTATTATTATTATAATTATTATTATTATTATTTTTGTTATTATTATTATTATAATTATTATTATTATAATTATAATTATTTTTTTTTGTTGGTGGGCGAGGTAGGGTTTAAAATGCCTTCGCATATACACCGGCCGTCGTCAGCTGCGTCATGTGGTGTTTGCACCACTAAAACAATCCCTCCTCATCTCCTGGGAAGACTCCCTTCCCGGAACCGCTTTCTGCTGTACTTCGGGAAGGGCCCAGAACGACATCCTACAAAAGGATCACTTTTCTACTTTCCCACGTCTTGGACCACCATATTTGTAGCCAGCATCATGCTATTGGATCGTCTTCTTATGTCTATGGTGGGGGGCCTCAATTTGCGATGCGTCGAGGTCTCTCCTCTTTTTTCGAAGGATGCACTCGCAGTACCTTTTCACAGCGTTCCATCCGTTCTCACACTCTAGCATTTTGCCAACTACGTTGGTGGGGTTAAATTCCCCAATCTGCCCTTCTAAAGTGTCCCTCTTAGCGTGCCATCTGATGCAGCTGAAGAAAGTGTGCTCAGCG
Organism: Gymnosoma rotundatum; assembly: GCA_916610165.2. Lineage (NCBI taxonomy): Eukaryota > Metazoa > Arthropoda > Insecta > Diptera > Tachinidae > Gymnosoma > Gymnosoma rotundatum. The sequence goes on from OU744337.1 coordinate 55,509,585, forward strand.
TCATCGTTCGCCGCTTCGCAATAGATGCAACCAGGGTCATCTACCTTTCCCATGCGGTGTAGATACTTTCGAAATTATCCGTGACCCGAGATGAACTGGGTTAGGAAGTACTTAACTCCCCCAAAATTCCTCTGACTTCATCTTTCTACGTCCGGGATGAGGGTCGCCGTCCATCTTCCGACCGACTCCGCAGTCCATCTGTCCTGCCATCGCTGGATTGTCCGGAGTTCGCCCGCTACTTCCAGCACTGTCCCCCCTTGTATTCCATGCCTCCTTCCGCTCACGGGCCAAGAGGTCGACGGGTATTTACCCACTAATTACGAAGACTGCCGCTCCCAAGACAGTGCGGTAGGCCGATGCAACCCTGAGTGCGGCTGTGCGCTGTACTGCTTCTAGTGCCTTGCGATTGCCCTTTGATCTTAGCGCATCTCCCTAAATTTCACTGCCATACAACAGTATGGAATTTTTTGTCGCCATGATCAACTTTCTTTTACTCTGCGTGGTGCTGCCAATATTCGCCATCAGTCTGCTCAGCTTAGCCGTCACCCTTGCTGCCTTGTTGGCCACGTAGTGTATCTGAGCCCAGTAATTGAGCCTACAGTCTAGTCTCAAGCCCAAGTATTTCACCACCTTCTGCGTTACTAGGAGAACATCGCCCATACGCATGCCAACCTCAAGTGGCATGTGGAATCGTGTTATCAGCATAACCTCGGTCTTGTTCTTGGCAAGCTCCAGATCATGGTCTTCAAACCACAACCGAGTCCTTATCATGTCTTGGTTTAATTTTCTCCTGGCATCGTCCCTGTCCCGTGCTGAGATGACCACCGCTATATCATCTGCGTACCCCACGAGTTGTGTACCCTCCGGCATATCTATGCCCAGAATCTCGTCGTAACTCAGATTCCATAGATCTGGACCCAAGATAGATCCCAGCGCTGCGCTAGACGTTTTCGCCCTAGCCCGTTGTCCCTCTGGTGTGTCGTAAAGGCGCACACGGTCGTTCATATAACTCCTGAGAATCCGCAGTAGGTATCCGGGGACGCAAAATCTCTCCCGTAGTGCCCTTATGATATCCGCCCACCGTAAACTGTCAAAAGCATTCCGGACAATTAGAGTAGCGAAGACAATTATGCGCTTCGGATAATAGCGTCGGGCCTGAGCGCTCTCAAAATGCCTAACTACGTCCTCAATTGCGCCAAGTGTTGATGTACCGGGTCGGAAACCGTGTTGCCTTTCCGACAGTCCTCCAGCAATCCTGACGGAATCTGATAACCTGCGTTGAAACAGTTTCTCCAGTAGTTTCCCGGCTGTGCCGGATCGCCTCTACCCTTGCTGATCAACGCAAACTTCTGTATCTTCCACTGTTTGGAAAAGATACCCTGGGCTATACAGGAATTGTAAACTCTCAGCATTGCATCTAGTCGATTTTCAGCCAGTAGTCCTATTACCGCAGCTGGTACTCCATCCGGTCCAGGGGTCTTGCCCCTATTAAGGCATCGCGCCGCAGTCTTGAGCTCCTCTTCTGTGAAGGGAATAGGCATTTCACCAACCTGAGGATCCCGTTCTTCGCGTAGCGGACGGTGCATTAGGAACAGAGTCCGAACGATGTTGCCAACCTCCTCGCCGCCCAAGTGTGGGACGTTGGAGTTCCCATCTAGCCTCCCAGTAACGATCTTATAGCCGAGACCCCAAGGGTTGCTATTCAAATCACTCCGTAGTTCCTCCCATTTCAATTTAATGGCCGTTAAAATTGCCACCTTCAAGGCCTAAACTCTTCAGCCTCCAAAGGTGCCTCACCGTTCTGCCTAGCCCTGGAGTATCTCCTTCTCTTGCGGAGGCAGACCCTCTGGAGTTCAGCAATCTCTGGTGTCCACCAGTCGGGTCGTCTCCTAGAGTGGCGCGTTATACGCGGCATCGATGCGTTACAGCCCCGAATTATGCGCCGCATTATCGCATTTGCGCGGGAACTAGCATCATCAGTGGCGTGTGCGATTGGGGAAGAGTCGAAACCAGCCTTAAATGCTCGAGGATCCAGTCTAGACACGTTCCACTTGCGTGTACTTCCCATTCTTGATGTCAGGGCAGGATTGGCTCTCGCTGTGATCTGCAAGTTAATATACTGGTGATCACTCCCACTATAGTCCTCCAGTACCTTCCATCCAACAATTGCCCCGGCCAGGCTCTCGGACACCAGAGTGATATCCGGCGTGGTGTGTTGACACCCCGGTCTTCTGAAGGTAGTGACGTTCCCAGTGTTCGCCACGACCAGACCAAGCCTGGCAGACATGTCCAGTATGTACCTTCCCCGTGTGTTAGTTGTTGAACCCCATTCAACCGCCTTCAACCAGCCACTATAAAGAGTCCGCCCTTTTCATGTACCCTACCTTCAATAAAGTCCAGCTTCGTACTAAACTATTCTATACTATTCTATACTATCACTAGGGGTGAGGTAGCAGCTTATCAGCGTAAAATTCCCGGTTCGTACGTACGTGTGGCAACAACCGTCTCCGTACTGCGTGACCGCGAGCCTACTGTTGTCAGGCAGCCAAAGTGCAGCTGTACCTGTTTCATCCTCGAACCAGGCGCCTTGGGATATTCGCCCGTACTGTTCGCTGATAATGACCACATTTGCTCCCTTCTCGGCAGCTACCTGCCCGAGTAGAGCATCCGCCATCCAGCTTCTGTGCATATTCGCCTGGATCACATTCATTGTTTTCTGACCAGTGGGCAACTCCTTAAGCCGGGCAGGTGATCAGTCCGGCCACGTTTTGCGTCGTGGCAGTAAATGCACCTAGCGGCTGCTTTTCAGTCCTTCATTTTGTGCCCCGAATCGCCACATCTAGTGCACGTGTCCTTTCTGTCAGGGCCGGTGCAGTTTGCCTGGGTGTGTCCCACCCCAAGGCAGCGATAGCACCTTCTGATAACCACGCAAGCTCGTATCTTGGCTCGGATCCATCCGATTTTTATTTGACCAACTTTCTTGAGATTCGCGGCACCTTCCGCGGATAGCGTGACAAAAGCCCGTACCTGCTCCCGTGCGTTCGGCATCGTAATCCTTGTTCGCATCTGCTCGCCTGGGTCAGGGAGCAGCTTCAGGATTGCCGCCTCCACTTCCTCTTTAAGTGTCAGGGAATCAAGGTCCCGTATTTCTATTGTGGCACTTGGCCTTAGCTCCGCAATTAATGCCGTTTCCCGCACAGTACTCCTCAACTGTTGGACGAACTCCGGTCTAACCTTCTCCCCTCTGCCAAGTTCCAAGAGGATGGCTCCCGTTTTAGTCTTCCTCACGCAATTCACCCTAACCGATTCATCGGTCGCCATTTAGCTACGCAGGTCTTTAAGCACCTCTGCGTAACTATGTCCCTCTGTAGGCTAGATCAATACCGCCTCTGGGTTTAAGCGCAGAGGGCGCCCCTCTGCGCTAGGCTCTGATGGCCTTTCTGAAGGCTTTTTCCTACTGCCATTCTTAGTGACAGTCCGCCAGGATCCTTCGCCCTTTTCTGGAGGCTCAGTTACGCTCCCATTGCGCTCTTTTGCCCTGTGTTCAATATGAAAAATAATAATAAGAAAACTACGTTGTTTTATTGTCGACCATTTTGGTCGACCGTACTTTTATTTCTGTTCTTAAGTACTTCAACACTTGAAGTACTTTTCCTTAAAAAAACTTAAAAACTAACTTAAACTTATCGTGAGAGAATGCTTGGACGGCATAAATACACGCCGACCAGCTGCATGGTATGTGTGGGCATAAAATATCCAAATAAGCAGGATCATCAAGTTACTTGCTGATAACGAAATAACTGATGCAGTCAAACACATAAGTATGTGGACAAATATGAATTATACAGTCAAACACATAACTATGTGGACAGATATATTTTATACACACAAATACACTACACCTCCCTTTTTCAGAAAGAATGATCAATACGAGGTGGTTTATCATTCTTTAAGTACAATAGATTTAAAAATGAAAGGGGGCGTTTCTCACGTAACCTCTATTGCAAAATTACACATATTTAAAAATTATAGTTTGCAAATTAAAAGTTACAATAGAGTAGTTTCAATTGTAAATATGAAGGTCAAATAAAATAAAATTATTAGTAGTTTCATTTATTTAATAAAATGTTTTACAAATAAGGTAAAATTTTTGTTATATACAATATATTTTATATTTAGGTTTTTATAAAATGTTTTGGAAATAAAGATGACAAATTTTGTATTATACACAAATGTACTACAATTAAATTTAAAGAAACAGATTAATTTGTATAAATAAAACCGCAGAAAAGAAATGAGCAGTTCTTGCTTAGCTTACAAATCTTTGTGTGTTTTATATACCAAACTAACGGCATATTTATTCGAATCTGTTAGGACAAAAATTCTGTTCAAGTATTGATAGATAAGATAAGAATTTTTATGGTTTGTTTTAAGTTAAAGCACTTTTGAGGCGACCTTTGACCCTTTTACAGAAAGTAATCATAATTGTTTGATTATTCTATAAAGTTGTCACGTAGGACAGTAAAGTGAGATATGTTGTAGAGTCATGTGGAACCTTTAGCTACTTAGAATGTCAAAAATAATTCACACTTGATTAAAGCATTAGTGTGTGACGTACATTACGCACACATATTTTTAATGACGGTTTTTAACCGCTAGTTTTATTTTGTCGATCTGGCCACACTTTATTTAGTTGTATGTAAATAGACGCTGTAAGATTAAATTGCGTATTCATTGTATTACTAATAATTCTCAATTAGTAGGTATTTTAGTTGAATAAGTATGCCAGGTTTGAAAGGTAAGGAGGCGATTCAAAGTAAACAGGAATCTGCCATAATTAAGTGTGAATGTGAAGTGTGTTTAGTGTGATTTTGGTATTTTATACCGCCTTGCACAGCGGCTTTAGCTTATCGCTTTAGCTGACTGTTTCGGTCACAGCGGCTTCGGCTGACTGTTTTCCACAGCGGCTTCGGCTGACTGTTTTCCACAGCGGTTTCGACTGACTGTTTTCCACAGCGGTTTCGACTGACTGTTTTCCACAGCGGCTTCGGCTGACTGTTTTCCACAGCGGCTTCGGCTGACTGTTTTCCACAGCGGCTTCGGCTGACTGTTTTCCACAGCGGCTTCGGCTGACTGTTTTCCACCGCGGCTTCGGCTGACTGTTTTCCACAGCGGTTTCGACTGACTGTTTTCCACAGCGGCTTCGGCTGACTGTTTTCCACAGCGGCTTCGGCTGACTGTTTTCCACAGCGGCTTCGGCTGACTGTTTTCCACAGCGGCTTCGGCTGACTGTTTTCCACAGCGGCTTCGGCTGACTGTTTTCCACAGCGGTTTCGACTGACTGTTTTCCACAGCGGCTTCGGCTGACTGTGTTCCACAGCGGCTTCGGCTGACTGTTTTCCACAGCGGCTTCGGCTGTCTGTTTTCCACAGCGGTTTCGACTGACTGTTTTCCACAGCGGTTTCGACTGACTGTTTTCCACAGCGGTTTCGACTGACTGTTTTCCACAGCGGCTTCGGCTGACTGTTTTCCACAGCGGCTTCGGCTGACTGTTTTCCACAGCGGCTTCGGCTGACTGTTTTCCACAGCGGCTTCGGCTGACTGTTTTCCACAACGGTTTCGACTGACTGTTTTCCACAGCGGCTTCGGCTGACTGTTGTCCACAGCGGCTTCGGCTGACTGTTTTCCACAGCGGCTTCGGCTGACTGTTTTCCACAGCGGCTTCGGCTGCCTGTTTTCCACAGCGGCTTCGGCTGCCTGTTTTCCACAGCGGCTTCGGCTGACTGTTTTCCACAGCGGCTTCGGCTGTCTGGTATTTATAGTTAAGTTAGCATTGTAAGTAATTTTGTAAATATTGTAATATATTTTATGTCTTTGGCGATCATAAAGACTACCATCAACTGCTGCTACTTCGACTTAGTTTAATACATCGAGAAGGCGAAAGTATTCGACGAGGATTTCCGACAACTTCCCTTGACTAAATTCAGTATCTCCGATGCTGCTATCGGCTGACTGTTTTCCACAGCGGTTTCGACTGACTGTTTTCCACAGCGGCTTCGACTGACTGTTTTCCACAGCGGCTTCGGCTGACTGTTTTCCACAGCGGCTTCGGCTGACTGTTTTCCACAGCGGTTTCGACTGACTGTTTTCCACAGCGGCTTCGGCTGACTGTTTTCTACAGCGGCTTCGGCTGACTGTTTTCCACAGCGGTTTCGACTGACTGTTTTCCACAGCGGCGTCGGCTGCCTGTTTTCCACAGCGGCTTCGGCTGACTGTTTTCCACAGCGGTTTCGACTGACTGTTTTCCACAGCGGTTTCGACTGACTGTTTTCCACAGCGGCTTCGGCTGACTGTTTTCCACAGCGGCTTCGGCTGACTGTTTTCCACAGCGGCTTCGGCTGACTGTTTTCCACAGCGGCTTCGGCTGACTGTTTTCCACAGCGGCTTCGGCTGACTGTTTTCCACAGCGGTTTCGACTGACTGTTTTCCACAGCGGCTTCGGCTGACTGTTTTCCACAGCGGCTTCGGCTGACTGTTTTCCACAGCGGCTTCGGCTGACTGTTTTCCACAGCGGCTTCGGCTGACTGTTTTCCACAGCGGCTTCGGCTGACTGTTTTCCACAGCGGCTTCGGCTGACTGTTTTCCACAGCGGCTTCGGCTGACTGTTTTCCACAGCGGCTTCGGCTGACTGTTTTCCACAGCGGTTTCGACTGACTGTTTTCCACAGCGGCTTCGGCTGACTGTGTTCCACAGCGGCTTCGGCTGACTGTTTTCCACAGCGGCTTCGGCTGTCTGTTTTCCACAGCGGTTTCGACTGACTGTTTTCCACAGCGGTTTCGACTGACTGTTTTCCACAGCGGCTTCGGCTGACTGTTTTCCACAGCGGCTTCGGCTGACTGTTTTCCACAGCGGCTTCGGCTGACTGTTTTCCACAACGGTTTCGACTGACTGTTTTCCACAGCGGCTTCGGCTGACTGTTGTCCACAGCGGCTTCGGCTGACTGTTTTCCACAGCGGCTTCGGCTGACTGTTTTCCACAGCGGCTTCGGCTGCCTGTTTTCCACAGCGGCTTCGGCTGCCTGTTTTCCACAGCGGCTTCGGCTGACTGTTTTCCACAGCGGCTTCGGCTGTCTGGTATTTATAGTTAAGTTAGCATTGTAAGTAATTTTGTAAATATTGTAATATATTTTATGTCTTTGGCGATCATAAAGACTACCATCAACTGCTGCTACTTCGACTTAGTTTAATACATCGAGAAGGCGAAAGTATTCGACGAGGATTTCCGACAACTTCCCTTGACTAAATTCAGTATCTCCGATGCTGCTATCGGCTGACTGTTTTCCACAGCGGTTTCGACTGACTGTTTTCCACAGCGGCTTCGACTGACTGTTTTCCACAGCGGCTTCGGCTGACTGTTTTCTACAGCGGCTTCGGCTGAATGTTTTCCACAGCGGTTTCGACTGACTGTTTTCCACAGCGGCGTCGGCTGCCTGTTTTCCACAGCGGCTTCGGCTGACTGTTTTCCACAGCGGCTTCGGCTGTCTGGTATTTATAGTTAAGTTAGCATTGTAAGTAATTTTGTAAATATTGTAATATATTTTATGTCTTTGGCGATCATAAAGACTACCATCAACTGCTGCTACTTCGACTTAGTTTAATACATCGAGAAGGCGAAAGTATTTGACGAGGATTTCCGACAACTTCCCTTGACTAAATTCAGTATCACCGATGCTGCTATCCATATTAAGCCGAAAACTGCCGATGGATTGCGAGCATAAACCCGAATACTACCGACTGACTTTAGTATCATCCGAGCTGTCAGGAATATAAGCCGTATGCTATCGACTGATCGAAAGATATATGTATTTAATCCCCAGAAGTGGGAAAATTTAATCGAGTTATAACTTAACGTTTTTGTGGATCCGTAAGTAAACCCTGGACAACCCTGATCTATCTCAGCCGACGACAAAATCCACGTTACAAGTGAATATTGAAATGATACTGTATAGTAAAGGTGCAGTCGTCTTAACTGTCCAACAGATCGTTGCACGTATTTGAGAAGAAGAGGAAAAAGGAAAAAAAATCATGAACAATTATATTTAAATACATATATCATAACCATATATTGTATTAAAGGAAAATTAAACCTTTTCAAATAGCGAATTAATTAAAATACAAAAGAGAAGAAAAAAATATAGTGAGCAACGCGAGTCTTCTTCAATGCGACAAAAACAAAAAAAAAATTTAGTTATATTTTATTTAAAGTAACATTAGAGACACAAAGAAATAATTGTATGCTTGAATAATTTATGCGAACAAAAGTGTTTTCACTAAGACCCGTCACTCTGTGAACTTCTTTACCCTATTTTTATGAACAGTGAATGACTTCCCATGTTCATCTAGGAGTTCCAAATTATTGTTGTTGTCCATTTTGGATATTTTATAGGGGCCTTTAAATACAGAATCCAGTTTATGACCTGCTTCATTGCGAATTAAAACGAGATCACCGAGGGTTAATTCGATTGGATTTGCCCTTTCGGTGGAAAGTTGTTGTCTTTCCCGCTTAGCATTTTCTATGATAGTGGCAGCTCTGAAGTCTGAATTTAACTTATTTTTCATATGAATCAATACAGTACAATGGTTCTACAATATTTTCTTTTGTACAATCAAGAGTTAGTGGGATCTTCCCGTAAATCAACTCGAATGGGCAATAACCATGAGCTGTAGATGGTGTGGTTTTGTAACAATATACGAAGTATTTTAACCACACGTCCCAATCTGATTTATCGGATGAAGTGTATGTTCGCAAATATTCATTAAATGTTCTGTGAGATCTGTCAACAGTACCTAAGGTCTGATGATGATATGGAGTAGAATTGAGTTTCTCTATCTTCATCATTGAACATAACTCTGATAAAACTTGATTCATATATTCTGTTCCCATGTCCGTTAGCATTGTATTCATCGGACCGTAAGTCAAAACAAATCCTTCCATAATTGCTTTGGCTACTGTTCTGGCTGATTTATTCTGAATGGGTATTGCGACTAAATATTTAGTTAGATCGCATATCATAGTGACAGCATATTCATGTAACGACTCGGACCGTGGTAGTGGTCCTACGGTTTTAATTATTATTCTGTCAAATGCTTTTAACGGTGTAGGCGTTAGGATGAATGGCTCTTTACCGTTGACAACTGTTTTATTTTCTTGGCATGCTTTGCACCTTCTTACATATTGGGCTATGTCTCTAGTCATGCCTTTCCAATGGTATTGAAGTCTGATTTTCTTTATCATGCGTGTTACGCCTGGATGTCCTCCTGAAATAGGATCATCATGATCAGTGAGCATGAGGAGTGAGCACGATTGTTAATATACTTTCTTGAAGTATTTCATTGCCTTTATTCTTAAAGGTTTCAACATTGGTTCCTAGGAATTTAAGCAGACTATCATCGAGATGTAGTCGCATGGTTGTTAGACCCATGTTATCAGCTATTTTTTCAAGCTTTAGAAAGAGGTGACCTAAGTCTAAATTTCCATTAATAACCGTGTCTTTCAACATAAATTCGGAAAGAATTTCCTTTTTTAATTATAACTTTATTTTTGGTAAAATGCAATTTTGGCATTTTACTGTACTCTTGGGCATTAATTGCCTTATAGACCTTTAGTTCAACCGATTTTGTATTACTCTTCATACCCTGGCCATTATAATTTCTACTCGTTTTTGCCTGAAGTCTCGTAGTTACTTTAGTATTGTATTAGCATCAATTTTTTTTATATCATTAAAATTTATACGCGATAGCGCATCCGCGGCGTAATTTTCTCTACTCCTAATATACTCAAACACAAAGTCATATTCCTCTAGGTCTAGCCTCATACGGGTTAATTTTGATGACGGATTTTTCAATGAAAATAAATAAGTTAGGGGTCTGTGATCGCTTTTAATTATAAACTTTCTGCCGTAAACATATGGTCGGAAATATTGTATTGCCCAATGAATTGCAGTTAATTCCTGCTCTATTGTTGATTTATTACTTTCACCTTTTGTGAAAGATCTGGATACGTTGTAATGGCGAAAGTCGTGCCCTTGTTTTCCCCTACACAGTATGTTATAGTTAAGTTATGAATTATACTAATTTTTCTTTTATTATTATTTTTTCATGTTTTGTTTTTGTTGTTTTGCTATTTTAAGTTTAAGTAAATTTAAATTAACGGTCGGGAAATTCAGCGCCACCTAGGAGTCAAGCACAAACAAACCAACCAAACAGTCAGCTGATACCTACAAGTAAATACACCGCCGATGGCTGTCAAACAACGAAAACAACCAATCGTTTGTGTGTGTGTGGGTGAGTGTGTGTGCCCACGCACAAGTATAAAAGGCCGAACATTTTCAAAAACGAGTTAGTTAGCAAGCAGCTCGCCTGCAGGTAAGAGATCAGTTGGTGAGGAATTGTAAATTCCCCAATATATTTCTTATCGACAGAACGACTGAAATTGTTTGGTAAAAACACCCTTCAGAAGTTACACTTCTACTGGTGTTGGCACAAGCCTGTAGCTAGTGCTGGTGAGGAATTGTAAATTACCCAGTACTATTCCACACGGTCGAGTGGCCCCAACAATTGTTGCGCCCACCCAAGTACAGCGTTTTTTCAACGTCGTTGCGCCGCTGTTTTGCCGCTGCCTGTTTGGCTGCTGCCCGTGCCATTGCCGCCTAGTTGTGCCGCTGCCTGTTTGAGCGCTACCTGCGCCATCGCTGTTGAAGCGCTACTTGCGCCATCGCTGTTTGCGCCGCTGCCCGTGCCATTGCCGCCCGGCAGCGTCGCCGAGTCTTCAAGCGCTACCTGCGCCATCGCTGTTGAAGCGCTACTTGCGCCATCGCTGTTTGCGCCGCTGCCCGTGCCATTGCCGCCCGGTAGCGTCGCCGTGTCTTCAAGCGCTACCTGCGCCATCGCTGTTTGCGCCGCTGCCCGTGCCATTGCCGCCCGGTAGCGTCACCGAGTCTTCACGCGCTACCTGCACCTTCGCTGTTGAAGCGCTACCTGCGCCATCGCTGTTTGCGCCGCTGCCCGTGCCATTACCGCCCGGTAGCGTCGCCGAGTCTTCAAGCGCTACCTGCGCCATCGCTGTCTGAGCGCTACCTGTGCCATCGCTGTCTGCGCCGCTATTTTGCCGCTGCCCATGCCATTGTCGCCCGGAAGCGTCGCTGCTTGTTCGAGCGCTACCTACGCCATCGCTGTCTGAGCGCTACCGGCGCCATCGCTGTTTTGCCGCTGCCCGTGCCATTGTCGCCCGGCAGCGCCGCTGCTTGCTCAAGCGCTACCTGCGCCATCGTTGTTTTGCTCCGCTGTTTGAACGCTGCCTACGTCATTACTGCTAGCGCCGCCCGTTTGAGCGCTATCTACGCCATCGCTATCATCGCCTGTTTGGCCGCTACCCGTGCAGTTACCGCTACCCATTAGCAGAACTGCCAGCTTCACATCCTGCGCCATTCACCGGCTGAATTCCGTTGTTGGCGCTGACTGTTTTACCGCCGCTCGCTTACTCCAACCGCTGTTGTCATTTGTGGCTTCATTCCCGACCGTTGATTCGCCGACGCTATAGTCTTAAGAAATAGAAGAATAAAACGTAACTTGAAGTTTTATAACGTTTTCAGAACAAGAATTGTTTCATTTTATCTTCGTCTTAGGACGACAAATCAAAATTGCAACGACCCTGGACTCCGCTGCAGCTATCCCATCAACCAGCGTAGAACGTGTCGTTACATTGGCGCCCGAGCAGGGACACTACTTGTGTCTATATACATATATAAAAGAAAACGAAAATAAAACAACCACAACAATTACAATAATTTTGTAGCCCTTCATCGAGATTGCTAACATGTTACGAACTTCTTGGGCCTACTCCCTGAAGCGGGAGGAACTGGTAAAATACCTCGGCCAATACCAGCAGGACTATACCGGCAATGTGGAAGACATGCGGAAACGTTTTGCTAAATTCTTAGCAACAGAACATCACGAAGATGAAATGAAGGAGCTCTTGACGTTGCAAGGTAAACACGAAGCTACCCTAAAGCTCCCTTCTATCACAGATACCGCACATAGCCGACAGACATCTCCACTCAAAGCAGAGGAAGAACGTGCATGTACCACGAAACTAATTGAAGAAAACACCCAGCCCAACGTACGAACGACCCTCCCCACTCCATCAAGCGCGATTCCTGATAATTCTCATATCGGTGCTATCGAGGTGGTGCGAAAATGGGGCTTAAAATACACTGGGGGAAAAGACCCACTGGAGTTCATCGAGCGTATTGAGGAGCTCGCCGGAATGTATGACGTAGATGTGAACATGCTGCCTAGAGTAATGCCTGAATTACTGCGAGAACGCGCTTTGATTTGGTATCGGAACAATAACCGTCACTGGGGACAATGGGTGCAGTTTAAGGAAGACTTTTATGGGTTTTTCCTCCCTCCCCGATACTTTGAACAACTGGAGGACGAAGTCCGCAAGCGGACACAACGTCCGCGGGAAACTTTCAAAGATTACCTTTTGGCAATTCAAAATTTAATGCGATCAACCAACCTGACCGAGCAACAGAAACTGGAAAGGATTTTCCAGAACACTCAACCCGACTACAAATGGTATATTCGGCGAAAGGACTTTACCACGCTAAGTGAATTGACCCAGCTAGCCGACGATCTGGAATGCATCCCGACCTCATCACAACATAGCGGGACCCACCATCGCCTGGTGCGTGGAAGGAATCGGAAAAGTGGACCCAACGTCGGTCAGAAATCCGCCGATAAAGGTAAGGGGCAGACGTGGCTAGTGTGGGAGCCAGAAAAATTAAAGGCAATGGTGCGCATAGAAAGGCAATTAATTCCAGCCATCATCGACGCAGGAGCCAACAAAAATTTAATTTCGCCGACTCAAATCAACCGTTTCGCAACCCCACCAAAGCGGATACCCGCAAACATTAAAGTATTTCTGGCAGATGGTACGGAAAGACTTATTACGGAGACGATTAGTCTTACAGTCGGTCTAGGTACCAAAAGCGTGCTCTGCCAATTTCTGGTTATGCAGGAAGCCATGGAAGACCTAATTCTGGGATTGGAGGGGCTACAAGCACTTCAGGCCACGTTCAGTTGTGCGGGCTTGGTGGCCAGATATGAACCGAGTCCAGAGCGATATACACCTCAGGATACTGGAAGACGAATTAGGAAACCAAAGATTAGGAGAATCATATTCATCGAAGATGATGCAGTACCTAGTACCAGTCGGGGCAGACAAGTCCCACCCGCCAAACAACCTCGTAGGCCAACCACAAGGGTACTGACTAGCCACCACCACCGACAACCAGCAACTCAGGTCAACTGCTCGCCAAAGAGTGCTACGTATTATCGCATGAGCCAACAGAACAAGTCGCAAAACCCCTTTCATCCCAAATCCGCACCGACCAGTCCGGATTTTGAGCCCATTACCATAAGTTCCACCGACGAGGACGAAGTTCCGACAGCCCCTAAGGGGCCACAGGCCGGCACCTTAAACTCAATGGAGGACTCGGGGCCGCCCGAAGATCCCATATTGGAAGAGATTCGGAGAACTTTCTTCAGGTTTGAAGACCACACATTAGCTCTTCGACCGCCGTCCCCACCAACGGAGAGCAGAAGCCCGATTACGCCAGGTAGGGGTTGGTAGTTTACGACCTCAACCACCTTTAGCACCAACTCACCTGGTCCCTCACCACAATCACCTAAATGGGCATCGGCCCGAACAGTAGTTCCTGAGATTTTCAACACCACCCCAAAGAAAGTAGTACTACCACCCGAAGAACCAGCTAGCTCGGAGCTAACAAAAAAATCAACCGAGATCTCCCTAGCTGCGGTACCGGGTGGGCTACAGGAGGAAATTCAAAAGCTACTGGAAACCCGTAAACCCGCGCAGCAACGCCGACAAATGCGCACGTGGGAAGGACAAAGATTCCAAATTTTAATTAGACGCAGAGGCAAATTGCGCATCCTGCGGATTGCATGAAGACCAAGCTTCCGATGGGAACGAGGGGAGGCAGTGTAACGGCGAAAGTCGTGCCCTTGTTTTCCCCTACACAGTATGTTATAGTTAAGTTATGAATTATACTAATTTTTCTTTTATTATTATTTTTTCATGTTTAATTAAAATTGAATTGTTTTGCTATTTTAAGTTTAAGTAAATTTAAATTAACGGTCGGGAAATTCAGCGCCACCTAGGAGTCAAGCACAAACAAACCAACCAAACAGTCAGCTGATACCTACAAGTAAATACACCGCTGATGGCTGTCAAACAACGAAAACAACCAATCGTTTGTGTGTGTGTGGGTGAGTGTGTGTGCCCACGCACAAGTATAAAAGGCCGAACATTTTCAAAAACGAGTTAGTCAGCAAGCAGCTCGCCTGCAGGTAAGAGATCAGTTGGTGAGAAATTGTAAATTCCCCAATATATTTCTTATCGACAGAACGACTGAAATTGTTTGGTAAAAACACCCTTCAGAAGTTAAACTTCTACTGGTGTTGGCACAAGCCTGTGGCTAGTGCTGGTGAGGAATTGTAAATTCCCCAGTACTATTCCACACGGTCGAGTGGCCCCAACAATTGTTGCGCCCACCCAAGTACCGCGTTTTTTCAACGTCGTTGCGCCATCGCTGTCTGCGCCGCTGTTTTGCCGCTGCCTGTTTGGCTGCTGCCCGTGCCATTGCCGCCTAGTTGTGCCGCTGCCTGTTTGAGCGCTACCTGCGCCATCGCTGTTGAAGCGCTACTTGCGCCATCGCTGTTTGCGCCGCTGCCCGTGCCATTGCCGCCCGGCAGCGTCGCCGAGTCTTCAAGCGCTACCTGCGCCATCGCTGTTGAAACGCTACTTGCGCCATCGCTGTTTGCGCCGCTGCCCGTGCCATTGCCGCCCGGTAGCGTCGCCGTGTCTTCAAGCGCTACCTGCACCATCGCTGTTTGCGCCGCTGCCCATGCCATTGCCGCCCGGTAGCGTCACCGAGTCTTCACGCGCTACCTGCGCCTTCGCTGTTGAAGCGCTACCTGCGCCATCGCTGTTTGCGCCGCTGCCCGTGCCATTGCCGCCCGGTAGCGTCGCCGAGTCTTCAAGCGCTACCTGCGCCATCGCTGTCTGAGCGCTACCTGCGTCATCGCTGTCTGCGCCGCTATTTTGCCGCTGCCCATGCCATTGTCGCCCGGCAGCGTCGCTGCTTGTTCGAGCGCTACCTACGCCATCGATGTCTGAGCGCTACCTGCGCCATCGCTGTTTTGCCGCTGCCCGTGCCATTGTCGCCCGGCAGCGCCGCTGCTTGCTCAAGCGCTACCTGCGCCATCGTTGTTTTGCTCCGCTGTTTGAACGCTGCCTACGTCATTACTGCTAGCGCCGCCCCTTTGAGCGCTATCTACGCCATCGCTATCATCGCCTGTTTGGCCGCTACCCGTGCAGTTACCGCTACCCATTAGCAGAACTGCCAGCTTCACATCCTGCGCCATTCACCGGCTGAATTCCGTTGTTGGCGCTGACTGTTTTACCGCCGCTCGCTTACTCCAACCGCTGTTGTCATTTGTGGCTTCATTCCCGACCGTTGATTAGCCGACGCTATAGTCTTAAGAAATAGAAGAATAAAACGTAACTTGAAGTTTTACAACGTTTTCAGAACAAGAATTGTTTCATTTTATCTTCGTCTTAGGACGACAAATCAAAATTGCAACGACCCTGGACTCCGCTGCAGCTATCCCAGCAACCAGCGTAGAACGTGTCGTTACAACGTAAGCAATTGGTAGCTGAATACCTTGCTTGTCTTGGCTTAAAACAGCCCCACAGGCATGTTTACTTGCATCTGTGGTTATGCAGAATTCTTTAGAAAAGTCTCAGTCCATTCGAATTGCACATTTTTTCTAGATAATCTGGTAATATGTCGTGATGATTTAGCAAAATTTGGAATGAATCTTCTGTAATAATTACAAAACGCTACGAAGCGTTTAGCTTCATCACCATTTGTAGGTGTTGGGTATTTTTGTATAATTGAATATTTGCTGTCGTCAGGTAAAATACCTTTATCGGTGCATTTATGACCTAAAAATGTTACTTCACGACAAAAAAATGTACATTTATCCGGATGTAGCTTGAGATTATATTTTCTGCAAATGCTAAATACTTGTTTTAAGTTTTGTAGCATGTGTTCCGAAGAACATCCTATTACTACTAAGTCATCCATGTATACAAAGGCTTGGGTTGGAGATAATCCGGAAAAAGCCAATGACATCATTCTTTGGAATGAATTCGGGGCAATTTTGATACCATAAGGCATAAGCGAAAAGAGCCTTTTTCTGTGGAAAAAGACGTAATGTCTCTAGAGTCTTCTTCCAATTCTATTTGATGAAATCCCGACATTAAGTCGAGGCATGAAAAAAACTTGGCCCTTCCTAACTGATCAAGAATGTCATCTATACGAGGCAATGGGAATTTATCAGCTATTAATTTTTTATTTATTCCTCTATAATCTACGACTAATCTCCACCTTTTTTGTGTCGAACCAGGTAATAACTTTTTCGGTACTATAAGAAGAGGACTATTATATTCAGAGATTGATGGCTCAATTATGCCATTATCTATTAGCTTATCTACTTGGGCATTAACTTCCTCTTTGTGGGCATGAGGAATTCTATAATTTTTGATGTACACTGGTTGTGTATCATGAAGTTTAAGTTTTTGTTTGTAAAAATTGTTAGTACTTATTTTATCTGTTTCTAAAGCAAAAATATCTATGAAGTCTGAGCATAATTTTCTCAAATTTTTAGGAGCGTATTCAGGAAAGTTTTTTGTTAATTTTTCAAGTTTTACCTTATTTATCTTGGCATTAGTTTCAGAATTGTATTGACAATTTTATAGTCGTTTAGACTTTCGAATTTGACTTGAATGTTATAAATTATAACGTCTTTATCAGTGGTATTAATGATTTTTACCAAAGGCCTTGATTTAGTAGTTATTGTGTTGGCGATATATACGCCATGCTGAATAATTTGTTGAGGTATTAATACTTCTTCCTCATTTGACATGAAATTTATCGGTCTTATAACATCTGATCTTGCTGGAAGTGATATGGAATTGATATTTGGACCATTTCTTAAAGGGATTGCTATGTCGTACGGAACATCATTAGTTCTCAAGGTGATCCAATCTTGATCATCTTCGTAATTTAAAATGCATTTGTATTTTCGAATAAAGTCCATACCTATTATTCTGTCTACTTGAATCGGAAAATCATCCTTTACGACATGAAAATCGTGAGCTATAAGCAGATCTTCTTGTTTTAAATCGGCTTTAACTTTGCCTATTGTAGTTATTACACCTTGACCAATGCCATTTATTCTAGTTCGCCTAGTAAGGTCTATTGGTTCGTTTAGAACTTGGTGGCGTTTTACGACTGATATGTCTGCACCTGTATCTACTAAGAATGTGGTCCTGTTGTCATTTAGAGTGGTTCCGGAGACTAGATAACTGTATAAACTTGTATTTATGTTGTGGATTTTTGTGTCTATTGAGTATTTAGGGGTGTCAGTTCGTTTCCCGAACTATTGTTATGCACGCAACGTATATTATTATTTCTATTCACGTTGCGGCTGTTATTGTTGTAACGGTTATTATTGTTATTGAATCGATTGCTAACTCCGCTATTATTGAAGCTTCTAGGTATATAACGGCCATTTGTATTCCTGTTATTAGGATTTCTGTTACAAGTATTACGATTATAAGAAGTAGGCGCCCTATTAGAGTTATTGGGTGTGTTACTAGTATTCCTAGAGTAACGTTGTCTATTATTAGAGAAATTAGAAGAATTATTGTTGTAGCTGTGTTGAAAAGTTAATACAGCATTAGGTTGTCCGTATGCGTCGGTACAACTGCTTATGAATTTTGTTTTCACTTCATCCATGTTTAGAAACGATCCTGCTTCCATGATCAGTTTTACCCGTTCGTTGGATGCATTTTTTACTATTGCTGAAGCTGCTGCACGTGTTGTGTACTTGCTTGCAGTTTCATTTGGCAGACCGTCAGATATGTAGGCGGTCTCTAATTTTTTAGTGAGTTCATCTATTTCCTTGACATAGGCATTGGCATTTTTGCCTGTTTGTTTTATATTCATCAACTTTGCATTGATGACGTCAACGGATTCTCCCTTAACAGTCGATTTGAGTTTTCAAAATATCGCTGAAATGGTCGATTCCGTTGTTACTATGTTCCTGGTAGTGCCTTTTAATTTTGTTTTAATAAGGTTTACCGCAACAGCTTCATGTGTACCCTTTATGGATTCCACAAGTGTAAAAGCATCAATGAAGCTTTGTAGATTTTCTGGACTTCCGTCGAAGTCAGGTAGAAGTTTTGCTGCTGTATTTAGGAATTCAATATTTGTTTGTGACATGTTGGTAGAGGCTCTCCTTGTACTTGGTAGATTTGAAGTTGTGTCTGAATCTAGTTCTGGTAGATATTTAAAATTTGTTTCCTCATGTAATGAGTTTGGGACATTTAGTACGATACCTCTTTTTAAGGATATCGTTATTAATTTATCTCTTATATCAGCAAAGAAGGCTTCAGCTGCTGTTTTATGAGAGTGGGTTAATCTATTATAATTAACATTAAGAAGAGCTCTAACCTGTTCGAATCTTCGCACGAGATTATTTATGTGTTTATTGATTGTTTCAGGTTTTATCTCTCTATTTAGATTAAGACATTTATAAGATTTGATGAATTCTTCCTTTATTGCTCTAGCCTTATTCACTATTATTTCCCATTCCATGGGGTTTAAATTCTGAATAATGAGAGACAAAAAAGGTAATATATATTCAATGTATGTTGTGATGTATGCTTTATAGCTATCTAAAACGGAGATTCAACATTTAGACTTGGTCTAAATTTCTGGCTAGTGAAGCTGCGCGCGTGTAACTTTTTCGTAATGATCTCTTATGAAGCTGGTAGAGCGTTATAAGGATCTGCAGCGCCAGTAAGGAGATGATAATAATTAGATATATGACTGGATGTTGCACTTTTACCGTAATGTCGTTGATTACGTTAGCATTAGGGTTTACTATTTTTGATTCAGGGCCACCAATGGTACTCAGATCTATTCTGTTGATTTATTACAAAAGGGAAAAATTTAAATGAAGTAGATTCTGCGACGATCTGTGGAAGTTTTACGCTTGTTGAACATATGAACGAAAATAATGATATATAAAAAACCTTGCTGCGCACAGCATCAATATTATAAATATTGACCTAATCATATAGATTTCAACTGTCATGTACGTATTTCGAGTAACTGTTTACATAAGCGAAATGCAAGTTTACAATATTTTACTTAAAAATAAGTTTATACAGGCACACGAATGTTAATGTGCCTATAAAAGTCAAGGGCGTGTTAGTGAAAAAAAATGGTGCTTATATCACGGATGCCGTGACCATTACCACTGGAGGGACACGTATGTATCGCAGTAGTAGGTTAGGTTGAATAGAATTTTTATCATAATTTTTTTTTGTTTTTAAATATGAAAAATAATAATAAGAAAACTATGTATACACGGCTATTTAATATTTATTGTTATATGAAATTTATTGAGAATTGTGTTTTAATATTTAAAATAATTATAAGAAACGATTACTTTTAAAATTTATATTAAAAAAATATTTTTTTTTACTTTTTTTTCTCTTACTGTAAAAAGTTTGTTAAAAAATTATATAAGTAGGTATGCATCTACGTATGTATTATATTCTTTAATGATAGTTAATCAATCAATTTGTTTAAAATGACATCTGTTTGGTGCTTTGTTAGCTAAAAACCTTAAAATCATTTAAATTTATTTGTTACTAAGAAAGACATTAGCAGCTATAAATATCGTTTTGTTATTTCATTTTTTTTTTTTAAAGATTTGGTTGGTTGTTCTTTATATTTATAAATGTGTGTATTGTATGTGGATTGGTAATTTATTTCAAATTTCAACATTTTTTTTTTTGTTGTATTAAAGAAAAAATTATTTTTGCATGTATATTCATTCAGAATAAAACCTTTTTGTGAATTGAAATTACTTTAATATTTTGTTTTTCTTTCGACACAAATTTTCAAAATACCTCTTGCTTTATTCTGCAACAACAGCTTTATAAATCCGCAAATCTTGTCAAGCGAGTTGTAGACTCCAAGTCGTGGGCATGGTAGGGTGATGGTTCAACATCATACTTCGACTCCAACGTTGTAATCGGCTGAGGCTTTAAGTTCATCAGGTGTTAAAAGTTGCAGGGTAGGTGGACGAGCATAAGCAAATTTATCCTGTAATTGTTGTTGGTGCAACATACGTGGACGATAGTAGGCGTTCCGGGATATATGATGGTCATGACTTGAGGGTGAAGCTGGTAGATCAGGCTCTATAACCGATGTTAAGCGGGTTTTAAAATTAGCAAATGGTCCCTTTTATTTTTTTAGAATGAATCCGCAGTTCACCATATGATGTATTTCTATTACACTTTACCATTTGGTTTGTCAGACCGTAGATTTTTATCTGCTTTTCGTTAAATTCTCTTTTTATTCAAACTTTAGCCAAATAGGTTGTAATTTATAAAACCGTATTTTGTAACTTTTAATGAAATTCATTGAATTGTCTTGTTTCTAATAAGTTTGTGAACATTTTTGTTTTTTTTTTAGTAAATTTTCTTTACACGTCTATTTTTAAAGATATTTTTTTTCACCGGTTTGGCGCAGGATCGCCATGTTCAATATGAAAAATAATAATAAGAAAACTACGTTGTTTTATTGTCCGTACTTTTATTTCTGTTCTTAAGTACTTCAAGACTTGAAGTACTTTTCCTTAAAAAAACTTAAAAACTAACTTAAACTTATCGTGAGAGAATGCTTGGTCGGCATAAATACACGCCGACCAGCTGCATGGTATGTGTGGGCATAAAATATCCAAATAAGCAGGATCATCAAGTTACTTGCTGATAACGAAATAACTGATGCAGTCAAACACATAAGTATGTGGACAAATATGAATTATACAGTCAAACACATAAGTATGTGGACAGATATATTTTATACACACAAATACACTACACCTGGCTCTTTTGGAGCTCTCGGGCACAACCGGGCTAGTGGCCGCTCGTTTCGGGTTTGCGGTTACCGTAGTCGGAGTATCCGAACCGAGCTGTGCAGCAGCGTTCCTTCTTGAGTCCGTGAGGCTCTTCTCATCTTCTGCCGCCTTCCACGCATGCCTGCAGTTCAGCGTGACATCCAGCAGCTCGGCCATTTTGGATACACCAGCCTTTACATCGCTGCTGATGTTCTTTTGGCGGTTGAACGCCCGCTGCATGCTGTCTATCACCAATCTGCATTGGGATATCGCATCCTCCTCCATTCTCCTCATTTTTCGGATAAGCTCAAGCCGAGGAGAACACCCTGCTTTTACGCCTGACTCGCCATCTGCACTCAGAGCCGTCACCAGACAGGCCACGTTACCGCCCGCAAAGGTGGGTGTGGAAAGCTGTTCCCCCGTCGTGCCGATGCCAGTGGGTGTGCGCTGCACAGTCGGTGTGGCTCCAGTTCCGGTACTGGATGCATCTTTCCTCCAACTTCCGTTACCCGTTCGCAGCACACCACCTGTGGGGGTTTCGGATAACGCCCTGACATTTATGCTCCCAACATGAGCTGCTCCACTTCCAGCCGCAATCGGTGTCGGTGCGCGCCTTGCCTGTGGCGACCTTTGCAGCAAGCTGCTCCTCCTAAAGGCTCCTCTTTGAGCAGCCGCGTCCTCCTCATCTCTCCTTGTTTTATCGTCGTCTATACTATTCCTCTCCGGTTTTTTAAAAATTGTCTCCATATCGATTTTATTGGGTCCCGACTTCAGGCCGCAATCCCCATACGGAAGTACAGTTGCCCTATAAGTCCCCATGGTTATCTATGAAATAAGGGAGGCCATGCGAGGGTTGACTCCGCGTTTCATGGGCAACGGAGTTCAGAGCCAGGACAGGAACTAATCAGGATTCCTCAACTGAACCTGCACCACCAACCTAATGGTGACGTATGGTGAACGTACCTGAAGGCTTGCCAAAGTTTTAACAGGACGGAGGCGGCTGCAGCATTAGCCCATCAGCCGTTTTAGCAAGATGTCACTCTTGCCTACTAAGGTGATGGAATACTGCAGTCGTCAGCTCGTGGCATCAAGTCAAAATCCATGAATCAAAGCCTTGTGCCATAACCGCTCCATGTCCATCACCTTCAGCTCCACCAGGCATGGTGATCAGCTGCCCAGAATTTTAGTCCACGGGTGGTATTTACCACTTTCTCCGCTGGTCCAGAATGACCTGCCGAGATTTCTCCTATCCGCTACCTGGGGACTCGTCCGATGGCAGACTGGGAAAACTCCGCACGGAATTATTACTATTATTATTATTATTATTATTTTCATTATTATTATTATTTTTTTTTTATTATTATTATTATTTTTAATTTTTTTTTCCTGACCAGGATTCGAACCATCGATTTTATAAATAAATGAAATTTTACTTTATTTTCGGCTTTTTGGTTCTTATTAATTAATTTTCTAAACATTTTTAGAAAGAAAAATTATTTACAAATGTACGAGTATGCGGACGTTTTCCAAAGAAAACAAGAAAAATTAGACGCTAGCAGAATGAAATGCAGCATTTTCTGGACCGCCACATCCTTCATCAGCATTCTTTGCATCTATCTACCTTATGTTATGTACATCGTAAACATCATCTATTTAACCAACTAAGCTTAATGTTATTTTGGTGAGACGAAGTTCACACACAAATTAAAGCTTTTTTCTTTGTCTTTCTCTTTGTAACTCGTCTTGAACATTTGTTGTTGCTTTTTGTGCTAGCAATTCGATAGCCACAAATGCAACTTTTTTTTTTATTTTTTTTTTTTTATTTTTATTTTTAATTATTCATACTTGTTTGCTCACAGCATTATAAACACTTTTATGAGTTAAGTATGAATGTAAATACGCGGTGCCTAGCGTTTGTTTTAATTTTTAATTTTTTTTCCAGACCAGGATTCGAACCATCGATTTTATAAATTAATGAAATTTTACTTTATTTTCGGCTTTTTGGTTCTTTTTAATTAATTTTCTAAACATTTTTAGAAAGAAAAATTATTTACAAATGTATGCGGACTATTATTATTATTATTATAATAATAAATGCAAATCGGACAATGTAATGCTGACAACATCATAGGAAAGATGTTAGAAGCAATTATCTTCGAGGTGCGATGAACTATATTGCGGGGTCCTGGACGCAGGCTAGAGCATAGAAGAGGATGACATCAATATCAGAACAGAGGGTTTTCCCCTTCGAAATAATACGCAAGCGGTCCCGGAGGGGATGCGAAACCTGGTTATAAGGTATGGTGGTTTAATTGGTATGGGACACTTGTATCCGAGTCCGACACACCAGTTTTGGCGACGGTTTAAGCTGATGGTTCGTAACGGAATTCCGCACGCCTTACCCGCAAAAAAAAAATTATTATTATTATTATTGTTATTATTATTATTATTATAATAAATGCAAATCGGACAATGTAATGCTGACCACATCATAGGAAAGAAGTTAGAAAACAGAAGCAATTATCTTCGAGGTGCGATGAGCTATATTGCGGAGGCCTGGACGCAGGCTAGAGCAGAGAAGAGGATGACATCAATATCAGAACAGAGGGTTTTCCCCTTCGAAGTAATGCGCAAGCGTTCCCGGAGGGGATGCGAACCCTGGTTATAAGGTATGGTGGTTTAATTGGTATGGGACACTTGTATCCGAGTCCGACACACCAGTTTTGGCGACGGCTTAAGCTGATGGTTCGTAACGGATTTCCACACGCCTTACCCGCAAAAAAAAAATTATTATTATTATTGTTATTATTATTATTATAATTATTATTATTATTATTACTATTATTATTATTATTATTATTATTATTATGATTATTATTATTATTATTATTATTATTATTATTATTATTATTATTATCATTATTATTATTATTATTATTATTATTATTATTATTATTATTATTATTATTATTATTATTATTATTATTATTTTTATTATTATTATTATTATTATTATTATTATTATTATTATTATTATTATTATTATTATTATTATTATTATTATTATTATTTTTATTATTATTATTATTATCATTATTATTATTATTTTTATTATTATTATTATCAATATCATTATTATTATTATTATTATTATTATTTTTATTATTATTATTATTATTATTATTATTATTATTATTATTATTATTATTATTATTATTATTATTATTATTATTATTATTATTATTATTATTATTATTATTATTATTATTATTATTATTATTATTATTACTATTATTATTATTATTATTATTATTATTATTATTATTGTTATTATTATTATTATTATTATTATTATTATTATTATTATTATTATTATTATTATTACTATTATTATTATTATTATTATTATTATTATTATTATTATTATTATTATTATTATCATTATTATTATTATTATTATTATTATTATTATTATTATTATTATTATTATTATTATTATTATGATTATTATTATTATTATTATTATTATTATTATTATTATTGTTAGAACGCAATATTCTTTAGCTTCTTATTTCATGTAAAAGGCAACACGTGTAATCTGTTCAAACGTTTATTTCAGAGAGATTGAAAAGTACAATATAAAAAGGCAAAAAGAAAAAATAACAGTAGTAAATATTAGCATTGATAGACAGAGTTGTGTATTCAATACTATTTCCAATACTCCTCCTCAATGCGAGTATTTATAATTAATTTCAATATATTATCATTAAACAAACATTACATTATTAAACCTAAAAGTTTGGAAAAACGCTCGTGGCTAACTCTGTGCAAATTCTTTGTTAATACATCAGCAATCATATCTTTTGTGTTACAATATTTTAAACCTATTTGCTTTCTTTCATACAAGTCTCTAACGTGATGGTACTTGATGTCGATGTGTTTACTTCGAGCATGATATATCGGGTTTTTCACAAGTTGCAATGCACCCATATTGTCTCCTTGAATTTCTATAAAATCCCGATTATGAAGTTTTATTTCATTTAACAGTTTGTTGATGTATGTCGCTTCCTTGGCTGCTGACGACAATGCCATATACTCGGCTTCTGTGCTAGATAATGCCACAGATTGTTGTTTTCGGCTTTCCCAAGAAAAAGCTGCACCAGCTAAAAGAAAAATGTACCCTGTGTACGATTTCCTATCAACAGCATCTCCACCCCAGTCTGCATCGACAAAACATTTGATTGGT
The DNA here is from genome assembly GCA_916610165.2 of Gymnosoma rotundatum. Taxonomy (NCBI): domain Eukaryota; kingdom Metazoa; phylum Arthropoda; class Insecta; order Diptera; family Tachinidae; genus Gymnosoma; species Gymnosoma rotundatum. The sequence continues at coordinate 55,534,959 of OU744337.1, forward strand.
TGTCCGGTTTTAGAATAGTTCAGTTTCATATTTTTCGTTTTGCTTAAATATCTGAGCACTCTTTTGGATGCGGTGAAATGTTCTATATGTGGATCACTGTTCTTTTGAGATAGTTTAGAGATAGAGTGTAAGATTTCAGGCCGAGTGCATAAGCCAATGTACATAAGAGATCCAATTAGCGACTGATACTCAACCTGGTTAAAACTTTTACAATTTTCAGTATTGCATGTAATTTGGTAATTCGGCTCTAAAGGTGTTGCCACTGTTCGACAGCTGTCCATGTTGTAACGTTTCAGCAATTGTTCTATATTTGCCTTTTGGCTAATTGCTATTGACCCCGTCGGTTCATCTCTTTCAATTTCAATATTCAAAAAATGACTCACTGGCCCTTTGTCCACGACCTCAACTCTTTTCGAAATTTCATGCTTGATCGAATCCATATCTTTGATATCAGAACATGCAATCAGCATATCATCTACATATACTGCGATTATATTTATTTTGTTTTCAGTTCTCTTTACATATAAGCATGGTTCACTTTCACATGCAAAAAACCCAATTTCATATAAAATAGAATTTAACTTACGGTTCCACTGACGACCTGATTGCTTGAGGCCATACAATGCCTTGTTTAACTTCAGCACGTGATGTGGTTGCCTTTTATCTTGAAACTTTTCAGGTTGGGTGATATAAACCTCGTCTTCCAGCTCACTATTTAGGTATGCGGTCGAAACGTCCATCTGATGTAAGTGTAACTCGTACTCAGCTGCCAATGCAAACACTAATCTTATAGTTTCATACCTTACGACAGGAGAAAATGTTTCGTCGTAATTAACTCCGTAAACTTGTGCACACCCTTTTGCCACCAACCTAGCCTTGAATCCTTCGACGTCGCCATTTTTGTTCCTTTTAAGCGAAAAAACCCATCGACAACCGATTGCCTTATGTCCACTAGGTAGTTCTACTAGTTGCCATGTTTTATTTTTTAAAAGTGCATTGTATTCACTTTCCATTGCATGCCACCAAAACTGCGAATATTCATTCGATAGAGCATCGTTTACATTTTCAGGAATAACAATATCACTGGAGCACATTAAATTAACTGTGTTGTATATTTTTTTAGGCCTACCGGGCTTACCAGTACGACTTATTTTTGGCCTTCCAGGTCTCTTTCTATCTGGCTCATCATCAAATCCATAGAAGTCACTTTCACTATCAGAGTCACATTCACTTTCAGTTTTCACCGTGACATTTATTTGTTTTTCGTTAACAACTTGTCCTGAAGTTTCTTTTGGCAGCAGTTCAATATCAACAGCTTCTAGTTTCTTCTCTATAAAATAAACGTCTCTGCTTACAATAACTTTTCGTGTATTTTTTTCATATAAACGGTAAGCCTTTGCAGTATCCGAATATCATAATATATTCGTTGCCCCTAGGTTTGAACTTATTATGTTGTTTCTTGTCTTGCGCGATAGCAATTGACCCAAATGTTTTAAAATGTTTGACTGCAGGTTTACGTCCAAACCAGACTTCGTACGGTGTTATATCATTTAATGCTTTCGTGGGAGATCGATTCCGCAAATATGTAGCCGTGTTAACTGTTTCGGCCCAAAGATTTTCAGTGAGGTTTCCTCCAACAAGCATGCATCTTGCCATCTCTACAACTGTGCGGTTGAATCTTTCCGCAACGCCATTTTGTTGAGGTGTATAGGGTACGGTCAACTGCCGAACAATTCCATTTTCTTTTAGATATTTATCAAAGATTCCATTTACGAACTCGGTGCCATTGTCGCTACGCAATATTTTAATTTTGCGATCAACTTGCCGTTCAACCATATATTTAAATTCTTTGAATTTTTCAAAAACCTCGGATTTATTTTTTAAAAAATATACGAACACATAGCGACTCTTATCATCGATAAAAGTTAGCATATACTTTGCACCACCGCTGGATACGGTATTCATAGGCCCACAGACGTCACTGTGTACAATTTCCAACAATTCTTTATTATTATTATTATTATGATTATTATTATTATTATTATTATTATTATGATTATTATTATTATTATTATTATTATTATTATTATTATTATTATTATTATTATTATTATTATTATTATTGTTATTATTATTATTATTATTGTTATTATTATTATCATTATTATTATTATTATTATTATTATTATTATTATTATTATTGTTATTATTATTATTATTATTATTATTATTATTATTATTATTATTATTATTATTATTATTATTATTATTATTATTATCATTATCATTATTATTATTATTATTATTATTATTATTATTATTATTATTATTATTATTATTATTATTATTATTATTATTATTCTTATTATTAATTTTATTATTATTATTATTATTATTATTATTATAAATGCAAATCTGACAATGTAATGCTGACAACATCATAGGAAAGATGTTAGAAAACGAGGAAAGTTGGGATGTATCTCGACGCAGATCAAACTACGCAAACGAATTGAGTTGCAAATGCGATGAACACAGTAAAAGTGATCGTGGGAAAGACACACATCAGCGCCATGGGCACACCTCGAAGCAATTATCTTCGAGGTGCGATGAGCTATATTGCGGAGGTCTGGACGCAGGCTAGAGCAGAGAAGAGGATGACATCAATATCAGAATAGAGGGTTTTCCCCTTCGAAGTAATGCGCAAGCGGTCCCGGAGGGGATGCGAACCCTGGTTATAAGGTATGGTGGTTTAATTGGTATGGGACACTTGTATCCGAGTCCAACACACCAGTTTTGGCGACGGTTTAAGCTGATGGTTCGTAACGGAATTCCACACGCCTTACCTGCAAAAAAAAAAATTATTATTATTATTAATTTTATTATTATTGTTATTGTTATTATTATTATTATTATTATTATTATTATTATTATTATTATTATTATTAATATTATTATTATTATTATTATCATCATTATTATTATTATTATTATTATTATTATTATTATTATTATTATTATTATTATTGTAATTATTATTATTATTATAATTATTATTGTTAATATTAGTATTATTATTATTATTATTATTATTATTATTATTATTATTATTATTATTATTATTATTATTATTATTGTTATTATTATTATTATTATTATTATTATTATTATTATTATTACTATTATTATTATTATTATTATTATTATTATTATTATTATTATTATTATGTAGTGCATATGGTATAAACATGCATACCCAAACAAACAAACATGTGGTATAAACATGCATACCCAAAATATAAAATAAATATCAAAAGTAAATGACCGACAAAAAATGCAGTTAGTAGAAAATGCAAAGTCAAGTGTTGAATGAAATATTGTAATTTAAGATTTTTAATAAATATATGAACAATAAGTAGGAGAACAATAAGATTATGAATAGGAGAAATGATTATTCTTTAAGAAAACATAGAATAAGAAATAGTATATAAGCTAGGGAAAATTGTAAATAAAATCAGAAATAATTCTGACTTTAAGCAATAAAGTTGTTTTATTTCTCAACAAACTTCGGCAATTAACTTTGCCATCATATAGAGCCGCCTTCTACTCTAAGGTTCTTTAATAAAACAAGAGTACTATAGATACAACATTTTAAACAAAACATTTACAAACCTTACATGGCGATCCTGCCAAACTGAACATGCCAAACTGGACATGCCAAACTGAACTCAGAAACATATACGGCATAATAGATTTTGTTTTTAAGAAAAATTGACCCTACAAACCTATACTTCACAGTCTTGGTGTCCAGATGAGCGTGGAGGAGTTAGAAGCAACCAGGTTGGAGATAGATAGTCTGTTTCAGAAGTGGGAGCGCTTGTTGGAAGAAGAATACATACCCCAGCCAGTAGTATCGAGTCCAGAGGTCCCCAAATATTGTCCGGCAAAGAAAAAGATACCCATACAAGAGTATCTCAAACGGTTACAAAAAACAAAAACACAAACTCCTAAGCCCGAAAGTCCGAAGGAAGACAAAAAAAAGAAAAGAGGAGGAAAGTCAGTTAAGAGGAGAAAACTAATAGCCGAAACCTATAGACAATTTCATCTCACCGGCAACAAGGCCGAGAAATCAAGGTTGTTGAAAGAAATCAAAGAAATTAGGAACAACCAATAATAAAATTTTTTCTTTCCAAAAATAACTAAAATTAAAAACCATAATGGGTGGATGGTTTTCAAAGGAGGATATTATCGTAAATGAAAACAACACTGGTGTAATGACGATGACTCATGACCATATACAAATAGTAATCCTAATCCTCTTAATAGCATTAGTAATAAGTAAAATTAATGAATACTATAAAAATTATATGAAGAAAAAAGCAATTAGATTTGCCAATAAGTTAGAAAATGTATAAATAAATGGATAAATTAATAAATATATATAAAAATTTAAAGAAAAGTCCAAATAGATTTTATACAAAAAGTTATGTAATAGAGACTTTAAATTTAATAGAAGAATTAAAAACTATTGCATTGAATAATGAAGGCTATCTTCTAGAAGAAGTAAGTGAAATTGAAAATAAAATTTTAAATTATTTGAAAATATAAGAAAATAAAGAAATAGCAAATATGGCATCGTTTGGCATTCTTGACGCATCGAAAATAATACCAGAGTTCAATGGTGACCAAGGACAAATTAGTAATTTTTTAGGTATAATAGAGTTCTATTCTAGCACTCTCAAAGATGAAACAGAAGTTGCTAAATTAATAAAATTCGTTTTAGCCACTAAATTGACAGATAAGGTAAGGAACAAGTTGATTTCAGAAGAAACTCCAAATTCGCTCGAAACTTTCAAAAATACCCTTAGGAAAATATTTTCTTCCAAGAAATCACTCTCTTCAGTGCATACCGAATTAGCGAAACAGATTCAAGGGAATAGTACAGTAACCCAATTCGCTAACAGGGTTGAATCTCTTGTAGCTGCTCTCAATGAATTCCATATTTCAGAACTAGGATCCCAAAGCAGAGTAACGATTATTAAAATGAATGATCAAGTTGCTCTTAGTACCTTTAAGAATGGTTTAAATGAACCACACAGATCCACAGTTTTGGCTGCTAGACCCAAAAGTTTAAATGAAGCAATCCAAATAGCTTCAGAAGTAGTTTCACAAACGAATTCTGTAATGCATTTTAATAGGAACACAAATTTTTCTTACAACAGGAGATTTCATAATAGGAATAATAATTCTGGTAATCATTTTAGGAATAATAATTTCCGCGGTACTAACCTACCAAGAAATAATAATAATCACAACAACCAGAGAAATAATAGTAATTACAATAATAATTACAATAATAATCAAAGAAATGGTAATATTCACAATAATAATCAAAGAAATGGTAGTAATTACAACAATAATAACAGGAGAAATGGTGATTTTAGAAATAGGAACCAAAGAAGGATATATTTTGCTCAGGAACAGGGAAACGAGATAGACCCCTGCAATCCTCAAGAGTAAATGTGACAGAAGATGTAGGGAGGTTAAAACAATTAAAAGAATATGCATTAAAAACTTACAATTCGCACACAGACGCACCTCATTTTGTAACATTTAAAACATGTGAAGGAAATTTTGTGAGATTTTTAATAGATACAGGTGCAGACATTTCTATATGTAAAGAAAATTTTATAGGAAATAACGAAATAAAAGAACACAACGCTTGCAAAATTACGGGTATTGAAAACAATGCAATTCAAACAATGGGTACTTCAATACTGAAATTAGTACTTCCAGAGGATATAGTAAACCATGAATATCAAATAGTAAGTACAGAATTTCCAATAGCAACAGATGGTATTTTAGGAAGAGATTTTTTCACTAAATATTTGGCAAAAATAGATTATGAGACATACACATTAGCTGTTATAATAAATGAAACTGAATATGTTCTACCAATGACAACAAATATCAATAAAATCACTATACCACCAAGAACTGAAATAATACAAGCAGTAAAATTATATATTGAAGAAGATAGCGTGGTATGTGCAAAGCAAATTTGTGACAATATTTTTGTTGGGAATACAATAATCCCAAAACATGGAACAAAGCACATTAGAATTTTAAATGCTTCAGACAAAGAAGTTACAATATCTCAATTTGATTTACAAATCGAACGTTTATCAGATTATAACATTCTCTATAATAAAAAAGAAAATGCAAATAGAAAACAAAAGGACAGATGGGAAAAATTAAGAAAATTACTGAGTATAGATGCAGTCGACATTAACGCAAAACAAACCATAGAGGAAATATGTAAAGAATTCCAAGATATTTTTCATTTAGAAGGAGACCATTTAACAGCAAATAATTTCTATAGACAAAGATTACAAACTGTGGACGATACCCCGGTGTACACACGAAATTACAGATTACCACAGTCACAACAGGAAGAAATTAAAACACAAGTTAATAAATTGATAGAAGAAGATTTGGTTGAACAGTCTGTTAGTCCTTATAATTCTGCTTTACTTTTGAGATTAGTTGTCGATTATCGTCAGTTAAATAAAAAATTAGTCAATGACAAATTCCCATTACCCCAACTAGATGATGTATTAGACAAAATAGGAAGAGCAAAATATTTCTCAACGCTAGATATGACGAGCTCATTCCACCAGATAGAATTACAACAAGCATCTAGACCACTTACAGCATTTTCCACAGGCAATGGACACTATCAATTCAAAAGATTACCTTTTGGTCTCAAGATATCATCAAACAGTTTCCAAAGAATGTTAACAATAGCATTAACAGTGTTAGATTCCAATGCATTTATATACGTAGACGATATAATTGTTTTCGGATGTTCGCTACAACACCATAATGATAATTTAATAAAAGTTTTTCAAAGATTAAAAAGTCACAACCTTAAATTAAATCCAAATAAATGTAATTTTTTGAAACCAGAAGTAGTTTATTTAGGACATCTTATTACAGATAAAGGAATAATGACAGACCCAAATAAATGTAAAGCATTTGAGATTTATCCAGTCCCAAAGAATGCAGATGATACAAGAAGATTCGTAGCTTTTTGTAATTATTACAGACGCTTTGTTAAAAATTTTGCACAGATAGCTAAACCTCTAAATGAATTATTAAAGAAAAATCAACAATTTCATTGGTCAGAAAACTGCCAAAAATCTTTTGAAATGTTAAAATCTATAGTTTCAAATCCACCAATATTACAATACCCAGATTTTGAAAAAGAATTTATACTCACTACTGACGCATCTGATTACGCGTTAGGAGCGGTACTTTCACAAGGTGAAATAAATACCGATTTACCGATCTCATATGCAAGCCGATCTTTAAATAAACATGAAATTAACAAGCCCGTGATAGAGAAAGAACTTTTAGCTATTCATTGGGGAATAAATCATTTTCGACCATATTTATATGGAAGAAAATTCAAGGTAGTAACTGATCACAGACCACTAGTATCATTGTTTACTCATAAGAATCCTTCATCAAGATTAACTAGAATTAGATTAGATCTCATGGATTACGATTTCGAGATTATATATAAACAAGGGAGAATTAATACTAATGCCGATGCATTATCAAGAATCAAAATAGATTCTAATGATTTGAAAGATATGATACCAAAAAGTATAAACGTAATGACAAGAAAAATGACTGAGGACTTAAAAAAAATACATTGATTAGAGAAGATGAAAATGATAAGGAAAGAGAAAGTGACAGAGAGACTGATCACATCTATATGTGGAACAGCATTTCGTTTTCACAAATTAAAGGATATCCAAGATTAAATTTTGTTATAGATAAAATGAATAAAAGCAAACCAAAAGTTGAAATTTTTGGGAATCACGTAACAGTATCTTGTAATGAAAATGCATACTCGAATCCAGATTCAGTTTTGCAGAAGTTAACTAAGGTTTTACGCGATAATCAAATTTTCACAATAACGTTAGCGAAAGATGATACGATTTTTACACTCATACGTGAGGAAAAATTGAGAAAAATATATAATAGCATGCAAAATAAAAATAAACATAGACAAAGACCCATAGAGGTAATATTATTTAAACAACCAGAAAGAATATTAGAAAAAGATAGACAAAAAGAGATAATAAAAGAATATCATGAAACCCCACATGGAGGTCATGCAGGAGTACGTAGAACAGTCATTAGATTAAAGCAAAAATACATTTGGAAGAATATGTATAAAATGATCAAAGATTTCATCAGTCATTGCGAATCTTGTAAAAAGAATAAAGTCATTAGGCATACCAAAGCACCACTCCAAATAACGAATACACCAACAAAACCATTTCAAGTTATACAATTAGACACAGTAGGTCCATTAAGAATATCAAATGGATATAGATACATATTAACAGCACAATGCGAACTAACAAAATATGTTGATGCATTTCCGATAGAAACTAAAGAAGCATCTGAGATAGGAAGGATATTAGTAGAAAAATTTATACTAAAATATGGATGTTTTGATACAATAAAAACGGACAGAGGAACTGAATTCGTAAATGAATTATTTAATAGGATATGTACACTTATAAAAACTAAACATGTAACTTCAACAGCATATCACCATGAAACCTTAGGTAGTATAGAAAGAAATCATAAAGTTTTAAACGAATACATGCGTTCTTTCACGGAACAATACAATTGGGATGAATGGATTCCATATTATACATTCGCGTATAATACAACACCACACTCATCCACAGGGTTTTCCCCATTTGAACTTGTATTTGGAAAATTAGCATCAATGCCAACTGAACCAATATCAAACGATAAATTTTACAATTATGAAGATTATATCACAGAATTAAAAATAAAATTAAAACATGCACATGAAATGGCAAATAAAAAACTGTTAGAAAATAAAATAAAACAAAAAAATATTAAAGATAAGAATATTAACGATATCAAATTAAGAATAGGAGATAAAGTATTTTTAAGAAAAGAAACCGCAAAGAAAAATGAAAACCAATATACCGGTCCTTTTGAAATAATAAACACACAAGACGTAAATGTCACAATTTTAATAAATAATAAACCTATGACTATACATAAGAATAAAATAAAATTATGTTAAGTACTATCTTGTAATTTAATACAAAAAAAAATTTTTTTTCTTTCATTCAATAAAATTTTTTTTTCTTTTAAACGGTAAGGGTGTAGTGCATATGGTATAAACATGCATACCCAAACAAACAAACATGTGGTATAAACATGCATACCCAAAATATAAAATAAATATCAAAAGTAAATGACCGACAAAAAATGCAGTTAGTAGAAAATGCAAAGTCAAGTGTTGAATGAAATATTGTAATTTAAGATTTTTAATAAATATATGAACAATAAGTAGGAGAAATAGATAAATATATATGTAAATAATAAACATAGAAATTATTGATTATGAATAGGAGAAATGATTATTCTTTAAGAAAACATAGAATAAGAAATAGTATATAAGCTAGGGAAAATTGTAAATAAAATCAGAAATAATTCTGACTTTAAGCAATAGAGTTGTTTTGTTCCTCAACAAACTTCGGCAATTAACTTTGCCATCATATAGAGCCGCCTTCTACTCTAAGGCTCTTTAATAAAACAAGAGTACTAAAGATACAACATTTTAAACAAAACATTTACAAACCTTACAATTATTATTATTATTATTATTATTATTATTGCCATATTGTTACGGCCTCAATTTGGCACAGTAGCTGTGAAGCCAGCTAGCTAAATAGCATCACCAGGGCAGGTCCCAACCCACAGCTTCTGTGCAGAGACAAATAACAAATAAAACAAGTATCACCAACTAAGCAAAAATTAATTCAAAACACAAAGAAACACTACAGAGGGAGAACGGTTGTTGATGTTCCCCACTCGCCCACCCAACCTAGGACACCTGCTCCATCGACAAGTTTTAAAGGGTCCCCGTATCCACACACAAACCCTTACTCTGGCGAGTTACCTTACATCACACAAACCTCACCCTGAAAGAAATAGAATTAGCACTCACTCATTTTTGGTTGACAAAATTAGCAAAATCACATATTTATTAAACACAAAAAAAAACTTAATACTAACGGTCACAAATATATATATATATATATCTAAAATTAATGTTTGTAAAAAAAAAACGTAATAATAAAAAAATGAGTTTTATAAAACAAAAATACAATAGATGGGTGAGGTAGGGTTAAAAATGCCTTCGCACTTACAGTGACCGTCGTCAACTGCGTTGAGTGGTGTTTCCACTAAAACATTCCCTCCTCCTTTCCTGGTGAGATTACCTTACCGGAACTGCCTTCTATATTACCTCGGGAAGGCCCAGAAAACAAGCTATCCTAACAAGGACTATTCTCTATTTACCCACGTCTGGGTCCATCATGTCAGTTGGTACCTTGTCGTTGTCGTCTGATCCTGAGTCCGTGCACGAGGGGACTCGCTTTGCCGTAAAGCGTCGAGGTGGGTTTTCTTTGCTCTGAGGATACGCTCGACATATTTTCCGACAGAACTCCATTTGTCGGCGGATGCAAGCATTTTATCAACCACGTTTACAGGACCAAACTCTCCAATCTGCTCGATCAATAATCTCCTCTGCGTATGCCATCTGTTGCAGTCGAAAAAAGTATGTTCAGCATCGTCGTTTGGCGCCCCGCAGTAGATACAGCTAGGTTCTCTTGTTTTACGCATGCGGTACAGGTACTTCTGAAAATATCCATGGCCCGAAAGAAATTGGGTCAGAAAGTAGTTAACCTCTCCAAATCGCCTTTGCGTTCACTTCTTTATGTTTGGGATGAGTCTTGACGTCCATCTGCCGGTCGTTTCAGCGCTCCATCTACGTTGCCATCGCTGAATGGTTTGAGATCTCCGCTCTGCAGCACTCATGATAGAGGTCTCTCCCCTAGAGTCATATGCTTCTTTCCGCTCACGTGCTAAGAGGTCAATGGGTATCTCTCCGCTTATAACAAAAACTGCCGCACTCGAGACTGTGCGATAGGCAGAAGCGACTCTAAGTGACGCTGTGCGCTGAACCGCCTCCATCGCTTTGCGTTTTCTTTTGGCCTTTAGCGTATCTCCCCAGATTTCACTGCCATATAGCAGTATTGAATTAGTGGTCGCCATAATTACACTTCTCCTACTCTGCGTTGGTCCACTAATGTTCGTCATCAGCCTGCTTAGCATGCCCGTGACTTTAGCAGCTTTGGTGACTACGTGTTGTATTTGAGCCCAATATGTGAGTCGAGTTGGACGCCCAAGTATTTTATTCCCTTTTTAGTGACTAGCGGGGTGTCGTCTATTTGGATGCTGATTTCAAGTGGCATATGCCCCCATGTCATCAGCATAATCTCGGTCTTGTGTTTAGCGAGCTCCAGTCCGTGGTCCTGTAGCCATGTTTGGGTTCTAATCATGACCTGGTTCAGCTTCCTTCTAGCGTCATCCATATCTCTTGCTGAGATGATCGCGGCTATATCGTCTGCATATCCTACAAGGTGTGTGTCTACAGGCATCTCTAAACTGAGTATTTCGTCATAGCTCAGGTTCCACAGGTCAGGGCCCAAGATAGAACCCTGAGCTGCTCCGGACGTGATTGTTTTTACTCTTTGGCCCTCTGGCGTATCATAAAGGAGCATACGATCTCCCAGATAACTCTGGAGAATCTTCATCAGGTATCCGGGGATGCGGAATCTTTCTCGTAGTGTCTTCCTAATATCCACCCATCGTAGGCTGTTGAAGGCGTTTTTCACATCAAGTGTTGCCAAAATGATTGTGCGTTTTGGGTAGTAGCGCCTTTGTTGGGCACGTTCAAATTCTGCCACTACATCCTCAATAACGCCAAGCGTTGATCTTCCGGTTCGGAAGCCATGTTGTCTCACAGATAAACCTCCGGCCATCTCAATGGACTCTGCCAATCTGGGTTGCAGTAGCTTCTCTAGTAGCTTTCCGGCACTGTCCAGCATACAAAGTGGGCGATATGCTGCCGGTAGCGTTGGGTTGTCTTTGCCTTTGCCAATCAGCGTGAGTTTTTGGGTCTTCCATCGCTTGGGAAAAATGCCTTGGGCTAAGCAAGCATTATACACCTAGAGCAGCACACCCGGTCGTGGTTCGACCAGGAAGCTTTACCCTTTTTAAGGCCTCTAGCCGCGCTCTTTAGTTCCTCCTCAGTGAAGGGCGCTGGTGTCTCTTCTATATGGAGTTCGCTATCTTCACCCAGAAGAGGGTGCGTGGGGAACAAGTTTCGCACGATGCTGTCAATCTGCTCGCTCTCCAGATGTGGGATGGTGGAGTTCATGCCCAACTTTTTTGCAACAATTTTATAGCCGAGTCCCCATGGATAGCTGTTCAGATCGTCGCGAAGTTCCTCCCATTTTGCCCTCTTACTGCTTATGATCGCCAGTTTTAGCGCCTTTCGAGATCGCCTGAATGCTTCTGTCAGCGCCTCGCCACCACGTCTAGCTCTAGTGTACCTCCTTCTGTCACGAATGCAGACTTTTCTGACATCAGCGATCTTTGGTGTCCACCAATTAACTGGTCGTGTCCGGGAGTGTTGCGATAGACGGGGCATGGATGCGTTACAACTATGGACTATACGATGCATCATCGCATCCGCCAAAAAGTTGACGTCACTTGTACCCGCGTTGAGTCTACACACGTTCCACTTGCGTGTGCTGCACCTCCTGGGCAGCGGAAAGGAGTTCGTTCGCATAGCTAGTCGAAAGGTAATGTACTAGTGATCACTTCTGGTGTAGTCCTCCAGCACTTTCCAGCCTTCAACGGTTGCAGCCAGGTTTTCAGTTACTAAGGTAATATCTGGTGTGGTGTATTCACACCCCGGCCTTCTAAAAGTAGTGGCGTAGCCAGTATTCGCCACAACAAGGCCCAGCCTAGCGACCATAACCAGAATATATCTTCCTCGTGTGTTGGTAGTCGGGGCTCCCCTTTCGACGGCTTTGGCATTAAAGTCCCCAGCTACTATAAAAGCTCCACCTACTTCACGAATATCATCTTCGATCAGATCTAGTTTTATCTTGAACTGCTCCATATTATCGCTAGGCGCAAGGTAGCAGCTCATTAATGTGAACTGTTCTGTTTGAACGTATGTGTAGCAGCAGCCAATCCCATGTCTCGTAACCGCAAGCTTACTGTCGGTAGGTACCCACAGTGCAGCCGTGCCTGACTCATCAGCGTGCCAAGACCCACAAAGTATTCTTCCGTACTGTTCGCTGATGATTACTACGTCCACCTTTTTCTCAGCGGCAATCTGCACAAGCAAAGCGTCTGCCGTCCGTCTTCTGTGCATGTTTGCCTGGAGCACTTTAATCATTTCTTTGCTAATGGCCACTTAGCCGAGCCTGGCAAGTGGTCAGTCCGGTCACGTTTTGCGACCACGCAGTGCACGCACTTGGGGGCTGCCTTACAGCTTTTC
>OU744337.1:55553441-55556745 GCA_916610165.2 Gymnosoma rotundatum
GATTTTCCGGTTCGGAAGCCATGTTGTCTCACAGGTAAACCTCCGGCCATCTCAATGAATTCTGCCAATCTGGGTTGCAGTAGCTTCTCTAGTAGATTTCCGGCACTGTCCAGCATACAAAGTGGGCGATATGCTGCCGGTAGCGTTGGGTTGTCTTTGCCTTTGCCAATCAGCGTGAGTTTTTGGGTCTTCCATCGCTTGGGAAAAATGCCTTGGGCTAAGCAAGCATTATACACCTCGAGCAGCACACCCGGTCGTGGTTCGACCAGGAAGGCAAGTACTTCAGCTGGTACCCCATCCGGTCCGGAAGTTTTACCCTTTTAAGGCCTCTAGCCGCGCTCTTTAGTTCCTCCTCAGTGAAGGGCGCTGGTGCCTCTTCTATATGGAGTTCGCTATCTTCACCCAGAAGAGGGTGCGTGGGGAACAAGTTTTGCACGATGCTGTCAATCTGCTCGCTCTCCAGATGTGGGATGGTGGAGTTCATGCCCAACTTTTTCGCAACAATTTTATAGCCGAGTCCCCATGGATTGCTGTTCAGATCGTCGCGAAGTTCCTCCCATTTTGCCCTCTTACTGCTTATGATCGCCAGTTTTAGCGCCTTTCGAGATCGCCTGAATGCTTCTGTCAGCGCCTCGCCACCACGTCTAGCTCTAGTGTACCTCCTTCTGTCACGAATGCAGACTCTTCTGAGATCAGCGATCTCTGGTGTCCACCAATACACTGGTCGTCTCCGGGAGTGTTGCGATAGACGGGGCATGGATGCGTTACAACTTTGGACTATACGATGCATCATCGCATCCGCCAAAAAGTTGACGTCACTGTTGGTGTTTGCTGTTGAGGCCCCATCGAAGTTAGCGATAAATGTACCCGTGTTGAGTCTACACACGTTCCACTTGCGTGTGCTGCTCCTCCTGGGCGGCGGAAAGGAGTTCGTTCGCGTAGCTATTCGGAAGGTAATGTACTAGTGAACACTTCCGGTGTAGTCCTTCAGCACTTTCCAGCCTTCAACGGTTGCAGCCAGGTTTTCAGTTACTAAGGTAATATCTGGTGTGGTGTATTCACACCCCGGCCTTCTAAAAGTAGTGGCGTAGCCAGTATTCGCCACAACAAGGCCCAGCCTAGCGACCATATCCAGAATATATCTTCCACGTGTGTTGGTAGTCGGGGCTCCCCATTCGACGGCTTTGGCATTAAAGTTCCCAGCTACTATAAAAGCTCCACCTACTTCACGAATATCATCTTCGATCAGATCTAGTTTTATCTTGAACTGCTCCATATTATCGCTAGGCGTAAGGTAGCAGCTCATCAGTGTGAACTGTTCTGTTTGAACGTACGTGTAGCAGCAGCCAATCCCATGTCTCGTAACCGCAAGCTTACTGTCGGTAGGTACCCACAGTGCAGCCGTGCCTGACTCATCAGCGTACCATGACCCACTAAGTATTCTTCCGTACTGTTCGCTGATGATTACTACGTCCTCCTTTTTCTCAGCGGCAATCTGCTCAAGCAAAGCGTCTGCCGTCCGTCTTCTGTGCATGTTTGCCTGGAGCACTTTAATCATTTCTTTGCTAATGGGCACTTAGCCGTTCCTGGCAAGTGGTCAGTCCGGTCACGTTTTGCGTCCACGCAGTGCACGCACTTGGGGGCTGCCTGACAGATTTTCATTTTGTGCCCAGATTCGCCGCATCTAATACAGATGTCTCTTCTGTCCAAACCGGAGCAGTTCGATTGGATATGCCCCATCCCAAAACACTGATAGCATCTTCTGGCGTCTTCACATGCTCGCATCCTTGCGCGAATCCATCCGATTTTTATGTGACCTACTTTAATGAGTTTCGCGGCACTTTCTGCTGGCAGTGTGACATAGGCTCGTACCTGCTCCCTTGCATTCGGCGCCGTGACTCTCGTCTGGATCTGCTCTTCTGTGTTAGCCAACATATCCCGGATTTCTTTTTCCACTTCATCTACCGTAGTCATCGAAGCAAGATCACGTATCTCGATTGTGGCTCTTGGTTTCAACTCCGTGACGGAGGCTGCGTCACGTATGGTGCTCTTCAGCTGTTTAACGAAGTCCGGCATAAGCTGCTGCCCTCTCCCAAACTCTATGAGGATGGTCCCAGACTGCGTTTTCCTGACGGATTTTATTCTAACCGAATCATCGGTCATAATATTACTCCGCAGAACTTTCAGCACACCTGCATAGCTGCGATCTCCCACGGGTTTAATTATTACCGCCTCCTGTTTCGTGCGTTGCGGTCTTGTCCTGTTTTTCTTGCCTGGTTGGGTTGGCTTTAGCTTTCTCTTATTGCCTTTTTTGGTAACAGTCTTCCAGTTCTCTTGCTCTTCTCCCGGAGGCTCTAATGTTCCCTCACTTCTTTTGATGTTTCCCTGTTCTTTTGATCTAGCCTTCTTGCCGGTCTTGGGTTGCTCTGTTATTACTTCGCTGGGCTCTTTCGACCTAGCCTTCTTGCTAGTTGTAAGGACAGCCGGACTGGTAGCCATTCGTTGCGGATTCGTAGTCACAGGAGTCGAAACGAGAGCTATCTGCTGGGTAGCGGCCTTTTTGTTCTGAAGCGCTTTCTCCTCTTCTGCCGTCTTCCACGATCGTCTGTAGTTCAAAGCAACATCCAGCAGTTCGGACATTTTGGCAACCCCAACCTTGACCTCACCGCTTATGTTTTTCTGGCGGTTGAAAGCTTGCTGCATGGCGCTTATTATCGATTTGCACTGGGAAGTTGCATCCTCCTCCATTTTTCCCACCCTTTGGATTAGCGCCATACGAGGAGAGCTCTCTATTGAGTTACCTGTCGTGTTCTCTCCTTCGGTAGATAATACTGCGCAGGGTGTGTTTTTGCCCGTTGGGGCGGTAGCAGTAAGCGGTGTTTGCGTTGTAGTGCAGATAGGTGTTCTCTGCAGCATACCTGTCAATCCATTTTTATCAGTTGGACCACCCTCCTTCTGAGCGTCGGTGCCCGCCTGCAGACGATCGCGGGGTATGGCATCGGTATCCACTGTGCTAGCCTGCGCAGTGTCACTTCCAGCAATGTTCGCGAGCATTGCATTTCCAGGTGGTGATCTCATTATCAACCTGCTCCTTCTAAAGGCTATACCCACAGCAGCATCGCAGTCATTTAGCCTCTCCGTATTTCCTTCTCCTAATCCCCTCTTGGTGATTTTTTTCTTTTCTTTGGTGTTCATTTTTGATTCGATTGGGTCCCCGCTTGGAGCCGCTATCCTTATGCGTTTGCACAGTCGCCTCAAACGATTCTCGTGGGTCCCTTTGCTTGCAGTGAGGTCCACGCGAGGG